>JANAVB010039218.1:6270260-6541360 GCA_029216955.1 Iris pallida
CATCACCGTCCTCAATTCCTGTGGAGCATTGGCCCCAGACTCCGCTGTTGTCGCTACAGAGCTGCAGGACTCTGATCGCCCCTCTAACCCCCAATCCCCCTCACTTGCCATCACTCTTCGCAACTCCTTTGAAGCTCTAGACTTCGATCCGGATGACTGTTCTCCAGAGTCGCCTATCCCCGCCGGCCTCCCTCACAATCCACCTGACACCGTCCCCCTTCAAAACATCCCCAGCACCCCTCACTCCATCGCTGCCCTCCCCCCCAAGCCTCCTTCTCCGATACTACCGGAGTTCATTCGGCTGATCACAGATCGCTCTCCGTCGGTGCGGTAGTCGGGGCCCCGTCCTCTGCCATTCCAGCTCCCCCCCTGCGATCGGCCAACGCTCCTCCTGGCCCGCACTCCCCACTTTCAGGAAGATTTTGGCAGGCTCAGCAAGTGGGGTTCCTCGATCGTGACAATCCTCTTTGCGCCCTGGCAGAATGCGAAGACCCTGAAATCTCCCCCCCGGCAGGCGGCAGCGCTCGCCCGAGCTCAGATAGGTATCTTGCTTCCGTCTGCAACAGCCCAGGGAACAACCCTCTCAAGAAAAAGAAGAAATCCAAGAAACATAGGCAGCATACGGCGATGACCACGAGATCCGCCGCAAAGCTGCAAACCTCCTCTACCACGTCCCTTAATGCCTAACATTCTTTTTTGGAATGTTCGAGGCATTGGAAACAAACAGACTATGAATCGAATAAGCATGCTCACCAAAGCTCATCGAATTGATCTGCTTGTCATCATCGAACCCAAAATTAAACACAAAAGAATGAAAGAGATTCAACTCAAGCTGGGTTTCCCAAACGCGATCGCCGGATGTCACGACATTTGGATCTTCTTCGCAGCTGACTTTCGCTTCGGCATTATAAACGACTCCTCCCAAGCCCTCTCCTGTTGGGTCGAACACCCCACCTTCAAGTCTCGCATCCTTCTTTCGGCCATTCATGGTAGCTGCAGCATACCGGAGCGCAAAGTTCTTTGGGAACTTCTGTCGGGCCCCTCCCTTCCTCATGACGATTTGCCATGGCAGTGCATCGGGGATTTTAACACGGTTTCTTGCAGAGAGAAGAAATCGGGGGGGGGCGTGATCCCCCCATTCGGCCATGGAGGACTTCAATAATTTTGCCTTAATCGCTCACCTTTCTGCCATCCCCTTCCATGGTAATCAGTTCACTTGGTGCAACATGCAAGAAGGTTTGCGTAGGCAGTACTCTCGTCTCGATCGTGCCATGGTTAACGACAGTTGGTCGGATTTGGGTTCGACTAGTAATCTGTCTCATCTGAACTCCACTGAATCCGACCATTCCCCTCTCCTTCTCGAAATTAGCATCTCTCATAACCACATCAAAAAATCCTTCCGCTTCCTGGACTTCTGGCGTCACCACCCCCAGTTCATGCACATCGTGGAAGAGGCTTGGGCTTCGGTCAATCACCCGGACCCGCTGGTCAGAATGGCTTCCAAACTTAAAGCTACTAGAAGAGCTCTCACGGCCTGGAGCAAAATTGCGTTCGGTGACATTTTTCAGGCAATTAAAGATGCTGAAGACGATGTCACCCGCGCGGAGATCGACTTCGCTCTGGTCGGGTCCCAGGAGAATCGTGCTTCTCTCAACCTAGCCAGGGCCATTCTTAAGTCTAGAATCAGGATTGAAACGGAATTCTGGAAACAAAAGTCTAGATTAACCTGGGACCTGGAAGGGGACAAGAATTCTGGCTTCTTCCACAAATGCGTTAAAGGACGCAAAAGCGCTCTGAAGATTCATCGCATCCGCGGTGACATTGGCCATCTGCTGGACGATCAGGAGAGCATTCGGAGGGCAGCCACGAACTATTTCTCCAGCATATTTACTAAAGAGGATGTGGTCAAAGATGACGTTTTCCTGGCCGAGATCCCCTCCCTGATTAGCGTCAGAGACAATGTTCACCTTTGCGCCCCTCCCTCTGTTGACGAGATTAAGACCGCGGTTTGGTCCATTAATGCTAACAGCGCCCCGGGTCCGGATGGATTCAATGGAGTGTTCTTTCGCACTTGCTGGGATATCATTAAGTCCGACCTTGGTGATGCAACTTCTGCATTTTTCCAAGGAGCCACTTATCCGAAATCTATATCCTCCGCTCACATCGTCCTCATTCCCAAGAAAGACAACCCGGACACCTTCAAAGACTTCAGACCGATAAGCCTCTGCAACTTCACCAACAAAATTATCTCTAAAATCATCGCTTCCAGAATGTCGGACATTCTCCCCAGAATCATATCCGAAGAGCAAAGCGGCTTCGTCAAAGGTCGCAGCATCACAGATAACATCCTCCTGGCCCAAGAGATGATCACATGTATGAAATTTCCGTCCAGGGGGGGAATGTTGCCATCAAGCTGGACATGGAAAAAGCTTACGACCGTCTTGACTGGCAGTTCATGATCTGGGTGTTCAGAGCCTTTGGTTTTTCGGAACCAGTCATCGACATCTTCTTTAGATCCATAAACAATTCCTGGTTCTCCACCGTCATCAACGGTCAACCTCACGGTTTCTTCAGAGCTACCTGCGGGGTCAGACAGGGAGACCCTCTCTCCGCCACCATTTTCATCATCACGGCGGAAGCTCTGAGCAGAAACCTCAAAAGTATGCCGAGATCTCCGGGGTTCCAGCACTTTCACACAACGACCGGGTGCCCTCTCATTACTCATCTCGCGTACGCGGACGACGTCCTCATTTTCTCCGTCGTGGCTATTGGAGCCATTGAGGTGGTGATCAGGACTTTTGCCAAGTATACTCGCTGCTCCGGCCAGAAAATCAACAACAGCAAGAGCGTGATCTATACTCATCACAAAGCTGATAGAACTCACTCGGCCGTGCTGTCCACCATGACTTCCTTCTCCACAGCATATTCCCCTTTCCTCTACTTAGGCTGCCCGTTGGTGTACGGCAGAGCCAACTCAGGGATCTTCGATCACATGGTGGGCAAGATTCGTCAGAAAATTGTGGGATGGCATAACGCCACCCTTTCCCCAGGGGGGAAGCTTATGCTCATTAAGCACGTCCTTTCCTCCATCCCCATTTACACCCTTGCGGTGTGCTCCCCCCACCAAAGTGCTCCATGCTATTGAATCCATCCTTGCTAAGTTCTTTTGGGGTCATCTCGAGGGGAAGAACAAGTATCACTGGGCCAGTTGGGCTACGATGGCTAAACCTACCGTAGAGGGGGGTCTGGGATTCTGCAGGCTGGCCCACATGGTCGACGCTCTATCGGCTAAGTTGTGGTGGAATATCCGCTCTGATAACTCGATCTGGACCAGGTTCATGCGAGCGAGGTACTCCAGATTCTGCCACTTAACTGAGGCATCTGCCAACAACAGATCCTCCGCGTCGTGGCGGTGCATCATCCGTGGCCGAAACCATACGGAACCTCACTTTCGTTTAACTCTGGGCAATGGGCGCTCGCAGGCCTGCAAGGAACGCTGGTTGGGAGACGATATCCTCAGGCCCAACGCTCTCACACCACCGCAGTGTGAGATCCGTGACTTATGGGATGAGGTCGCAGCTGGGTGGGATTGGAACAAGGTTCATGATTGGTTCGGCCCGACAGCTTTGGCGAGCCTGACTACCTCTCATTTGTCGATCAAAGACGCGGAGGATGTGCTCAGCTGGTCACCCAACCCGGGTGGCGTCTTCATCCTGGCTTCTGCCAGAGCAATCATCAGAGGCCTCGAAGTCACGAACTCCCCTTCCGCCAAGTTTTGGCACACGTGCATTCCAGTGAAATGGTCCATTCTTATCTGGCGTGCCGCGCGTCGTAAACTCCCCACGGACGATGCCGTCAAATCATTCGGCTGCTGTCTGGCGTCCAAATGCCACTGCTATTTGGTTCCTCATCAGGAATCTGCCGATCACATCCTACTCTATGGAGATTCTGCCTCTAACATTTGGACCCAACTGCAACACAGGTTCAATATGACGCCCATGACCGGGGGCATCAACGATCTGCTGGCCAGATGGAACGATTCTCACGGGCATCAGATCATCGCTGCCGCCGCTGTTTGTGTATTATAGAAAAACAGAAAGAAATTCAGATTCGAAGGTCGCCAATTCCCACTCCAGCAATTGTACAGAGAGGTGGTTCGACAAATACTCAAGAGGAGGAGGTGTTGCACCCACACCTCGAACCAGTTTTGGGCCGTCCTGGACTTCTGACAGGGGCCGGACCGCGGGTCCTTTGGGGAATGGGTTCTCCCGCCTCTCTTTCTGAAGCACGGTCTCGTATCGTTTTGTGAGCAACCCCCTTTATTTCTCTCTTTGTTTTTGGTCGGTTTCCGCGCGAGGCGCGCTTACTTGTATAGGCTAAGGCATTTTGCGCCTATCTTTCCATAAAGGTTTTCTTTCCCCAAAAAAAAAAATTATATATATATATATATATATATGTACACATAGGCTAAGGTATTTATACATGCATTCATTCATACATACATATATTCATACATATATATTTAGCATACTAGCATTCTACATTACCCTTATTCATGCTTGTTCATGTCATCATGCATCCATACATATATAGGTGTCATAGGTTTAGTGATTAAAGCTAGTGTTCAACATATTTAATGTAGTGAGTAGGCATGCATATAGAGGGGTATCTAGGTTAGCACAATGCTATCAACTAAACTCAAACTACTTCTAATGTATCACAAAGCCTATATCTATATCAACCTATCAACCATACATGCTCTAACTGTTACCTAGAGAACTAATTCACCACTCAAAACCTAATCTCTGATCTCTATATCCTAACACCAACACATGGCCAAAACTGAAACCAACTCACTCCCCTAACTGACAGTTCTCAGTGTTTGTGTGCAAAGAGCTATCCGGGTGAAAGGGCTAGAGTTGTGTGTCTAGCATTGCATAAACATCTATACTCAGATTTCAGTCCCAGGTTAGGCAATCTCAGGTTACCTAACATTCAACTCAATCTCAGATTCCAATTCTAACTATTCTCAGGTTTAACTCCAAACCCAGTCATCTACGTATCTAGCAATGCATTTATAACAATTACAAATCCGAATTTAAACCATTTAAATTACTGTTAGACATTAATCCCCAATGTGATACTCTAGTTCCTGCTATTGCTGCTACTGCAGCATCCTGCTGCTACAAAAGAGAGCCTGTCAGCCAAGGCAATGCAAAGCAATGCCCACTGCTGCCTAGCTACAAAAGCCAGGCTAAGCCAAAACAGGGCAAGCTAAGGCAATGCCTTGCCTGCTCCTGCAAACTCAAGCCAAGGCCAACCAAGATCTACCCAATTCAATAAATCATCTCAGAAACTGAGATGACCCTCACACAAATACCAATCAATACACATAATTAGTTTACAGGGAACTACCAAAATCCATGAGGATTCAGTTTTCTCAAGGATGAAGGAATCAAACCAGATCCTAAGACTTAATCAGTGAATAAAATTGACAGTGAAAGGAGAGTGTGTGTACACATGTGTATAGGAGTATATGTGAGTGTATGCATGGTCTCAGGTTTCTACATTGAACCCATCCAAATTCCAGTTTATACATATTTCAGTTTATACACAAAATCAGGTTTTCATTTACTGTTAGTCTCATTTAACTCTCATAAAACCGCACACTAAATCAGAGATGCACCTACCTATATGAACCTGAACATGTGAGCATATTCCATATCAACCATGCAAGGGGGTCAAGGGTGTGTTCACAGGGTCATGTGTGTGAGTTTCAAACAGTGTGTGTGTGTCGAGTGGAACAAGTGTTACAGTGTCAATAACAGAGGTTGTGTGTCTACAGGAATGTGTCTCAGAAATTTGACAGTAGGTACTAGGAGAAACATCCCAGTTAACAATCAACCTCAGTTGACAACCTAAATTAGCATGGACATTAACATTTCAGATTTCAGAAAATCTCAGGAATCAACACTACTGTCAGTTCATAAAACCAAAAAAACCAACTCAGTCCTCTTAAAAAAACTGAGAATAAGTCTCAGACTTACAGTCCCCTGCATTAAAATGAACCCAAATCGAATTGAAAAGAACCAAAACAAACATGAAACAAAATCTTAGAAACAACTAACCTAGGTAATATAATCTGAAAACTCATTTGAAACCTCAAGTTATACCATGTATCAGCTTTTAAGAACAATTCCTTCAGTGTATTTTAACAGTTCAAAAACAGAAACCCGTTTCGAATATCCCAAAATGACATTTCGAACTGAAATTCCATGCAATCACAATCCTAATCATGATAGGCTAAATCCCAGATATGTAACAACCCTATTTAAAATCACAACAGTTAACATACATCAATTTTTTCCAGAACTTGAAACGACAGGAATAAGTTTCAGGAAAACAATGATTTCACAAATTCGAATTAGGAAATTAACAACTAAAAGACAATTAATAGGTTGGTAAACATGGAAGCACATGTTAGGGTGTTATATGGGTCGTGTCGTGTCCAAATAAGTCGACGCAAAGTGTCCAAAATAAAAAAACAAGTATCAGTGAATCACAGTGTCAGCAGTCTCGTGCGTGCGTGTGGGTCGCCCTAGGACACGACACAGGACGACCCGTGTCTCATGTTCATGCACGTGGGTTCGCCCATAGTAGGGCTTCATGATGAAGTGTCTGTATTGTGTCCAAACAAACCGTGTCCAAGAAAATTAATGCGTATCAGACGCACTTTCTGCGCGCGTACACGACAGGCACGACCCGTGCGGATGAGATTTCTCATAAACTACTCGACGAAGTTGCCTCAAAATTGGTGAGCATGTTATCAGTCATTGCCCACAGGTGTGTGCAAAGTTTTGTGTCAAGACGTGCAGTGTCATGTCTGCTACAGTGCCCGAGCAGCAGGACACTGCACGGTGTCCTTGTGCACGCGTTCGTGTCCACTTTTGGACATGAAAACCAACCCAATACGTGCTCAGTCATATACAAACATAATCTACATATTAAGAGCTATCCAAATATATAATTTGTTTTGAAAAATAATAACATTCACTGCATAGAGGCATTTCAACAAACACCTACACCACACTACGACACGTGTCCGATACGGACACCAAACGGACACAAAATTCACCCAAATTTTAGGGACACCTAGGGGACTCCTAGATCTATCCCTATATGAAAAGGAATCCAAAATTTTAATCAATTTAAAGGGTTTTACCTATAGGTGCAAAAAGTTAGAAAAGCTTCAAATGGGAAATTCTTCCTCTTGATGCCAAAAGCTCCAAATTGTCCCAAAGCTGTGATTAAATTCCATATTCAAAAAATAGGAGAAAATTAGGTTCTAACGAAAGAAACTAGGACTAAAAAGGAATTAAAATAGATTTATGGGAATTTTTGGAAGAGGGACAAATACCTTTCTTTTTCCAATGTTGCAATGAATAAAGAAAGAGGCAAGCCCTAGAGAATAAGTTTTTATATAGGGTGGGTATCCCTATGGCTGGTCATTTAGGATTTGGTTAGGGTTAGGGCTTCTAGTTATGGGCCATGGGCCAGGTCATGATCAAATAAATCATTAAGTCATTTCATGAAACCACAAGCCATGACTTAAATTCACTAAACCAAATCCCCTTTTTCTAAAATTAGTTTCTAATGACTAAAAGTCGGTTAACCTAAGTTAGACTAGGGTCACCATGGCTAGGGTTAGGCTCTAAGCTAGTTCACTAGGTCTCAACAAGTCAAGTCAAACTAGAACTCACCAATTCAACAAATCACCAAATAATTCAAATAAGTCAAAATGACCAAAATAGGCTAAAAATGATAATAAATCATCCTAATGATGTGGTTAGGCTCTAGGTCATGACTTAAACCATTTTTAAATAGTTTAAAAATAATTAAAAATCACCAAAAATCATAATGTGAAATAAATACCAATAAATAATAATTATAATTACAATATTTCAAAAATACCCTCATTCTGTAAAACAGGGTGTTACAGATAGAGGTGGCTTCCTTTGGGTTCTCGAGCAGGATGTCGTAGACTACGAAGTCTTTGAATGGTTGTCTCCAGTTTGGTACTTCGTCGGTCGTCTGAGCGAAATAACTTGCCACGAATTCAACATTGTTCTTGGGACAGACCAGTTCATGCCCTATCACATCTACCGATTGATGAGCATAGTTCGAAACCGCTAGGGAAGCGACAAGGCCAGCTAAGGCATCGGCTTCGATATTTTGTAGTCTGGGGACGTGTTCGATGAAGAACCCTTCAAATGACAAGATGATGTTGATCGCTATTTGGTGATAGGGGATCATGTCTTCATGGCGGACTTCGTATGAACCCCGGATCTGATTGACGATTAACTGTGAATTGTCGTATGCTTCAAGATATTCTACCCCCAGCTCTCTTACAAGTTGGAGGCCAATGACTAAAGCGTTGTACTCGGCCACATTGTTAGAGCAAGGTTCTGTGAGGGAGTAAGAACGATTGATCACCAGTCCGAAAGGAGAAATCAGCACCACCCCGACTCCGACGACGATGTTGTCCTTGGGTCCGGTCCTCGAAGCACCGTCAAAGAACAT
This sequence comes from Iris pallida, assembly GCA_029216955.1. Lineage (NCBI taxonomy): Eukaryota > Viridiplantae > Streptophyta > Magnoliopsida > Asparagales > Iridaceae > Iris > Iris pallida. Next base: position 6,278,841 of record JANAVB010039218.1, read on the forward strand.
TCACCATATATCATCGTAAGAGGTCACATGCGAGTCGACGACCTCATCTGGGATATCTTTGTATATTATGGCCGACTCCGGGCTTGGGTGGGCTGCTAAAAAGTCTGCCAGAGCCTGACCTTTAACAGCCTTTTGCGGGACGAAGATCATATGGTAGGGGGACAGTAATATTGCATATTTAGCAAGGCGAGAGCTGAGTGCCCCTGGTTTAGTCATGAGGACCCTGAGGGGGGTGACTCGTGATGTCACATGTATGGTCTGCTCCGTGACATAGTGTCGTATCTTTTGAATGGCAAACACCAGGGCGAGGCATTCCTTCTTTACGGTAATATATATCTTGCTCATGGCCTGCATCATTGTTTTGTGCTAGCAGAGCGCCGAGGGAATGCTCCATTGCTCGTACATAGAGCATGAATAGTTTTCCAGCAACTGGGGCCACCAGGACTGGAGGGTTCGACAAATATTCTTTGATGCTATCGAAGGCACGCTGACATTCTTCATCCCATACGAATGAGATGCCCTTCTTCATGAGATAGGTGAACGACTGACAATGCCCGGAGAGGTTGGAAATGAACCTCCTGATGTAAACTAACCTCCCTTGGAGGCCTCAGAGTTTTCGAAGATTTCTCGGGGGACCCATCTCCATGATTTTCTTTGTCTTCTCAGGGTCTACGTGGATACCCTGGGAGATAATGATGAAACCCAAGAACTTCCTGCTGGATACGCCCAAGAAGGATTTCGTAGGGTTCATTTTCAAATTGTGCGCTCGTATTAGGTCGAACACTATCCTTAGATTATACAGATGATCTTCCTTAGAGAGGCTTTTGACGGTAATGTCGTCAACATAGCATTCCACGGTCTTGTGCAAGTGATCCCTAATAATGATACTCATAGCTCTCTGATAGTAGGCGCCAGCGTTCTTTAAGTCGAAAGGCTTGACTGTGTAGCAGAACGTGCCTATTGGTGTTCGGAATGATGTATGCTTTTCGTCGTCGGAAGACATCTTAATTTGGTTGTACCCCGAGAAGCCATCCATGAACGACATACGTTCGAAGCCGCAGATGTTGTCAATCATGATGTCTGTGATAGGGAGGGGGAACTCATCTTTGGGGCATGCCTCGTTCAGATTACGGAAGTCGATGCAGATTCGAATCTTTTCATTCTTTTTGAGAACCGGTACTATGTTGGTGAGCTAGTCCGGATGTTGCTCCTCACGAATAAAGCTGCTGGCTATCAGTTTGTTGACTTCGGCTTCGATCACATCCATGATGCCTGGGCGGAAGCATCATTGTTGTTGTTTGACTGGCTTTGCATCTGGCCGAATATTGAGTTTGTGAAGAGTAATATCGGGATTTAACCCCGGCATATCTTCATAGTTGCAGGCAAACACATCAATATATTCTTTGACGAGTTCCAGCAGCGATTCCCGCTCTTCGTCTGTCAGGCTTTTACTAACGAAGATTGGTTTTGCAGAAGAGTTGCTGCCGAGATCCACTTGTATGACCTCATCCTCAGTAGGAGGCTCTCTTTGTTCAAGTCGCTTCTTCCATTGAGCATCCAGCTATTGGGCCACGACTCTAATTCGAGGACTTCAGGAAAGTCTTTACCTTCTTCGTAAGCATCAGCGAACGCCATATTGACAGACAGGACCTGCCTGAATACATCCCCGATGCTGATATCCGAATCAAAAGTTGGCGATTCGGTTGAGTGTGAATGCCAGTCGCATTCTTCATTTGAGCTTTCAGGGGTCGTTGTAGGCGTAACATACCCCAGTCCGCATCGGGTCTTGTTGTAGTAGTCCTGTGGTTTGCCAGTCGGGACTGGCGACTTTAAAGGTAGTCGTCGACCAGTGTCGTACTTCAAACCTGGCGTAGTCTCCAGATCATACTGCTATTTTTGTATGAGATATTTGGACTGGGGGCTATATAAATAGAGAGGCAGTCTCCCGGTGTCCGATTCGAGATCGACTTCTTCTATGGCGAAGGACTGTGGATCCTTTTTTCGACCGAAGATGATTGGATGATCCCCTCCCTCGATTATGCAGTACGCATCTTCCGCGGGAGTGAGCTGATTTGCGGTGTAAATATTTTTCACCTGTGTATGTAGGTGAGTTCCTATACCGTATTCTATAGCATATATTGTACAAAGCTTATTAAGCTTGGTGTAGTTCAAAGATATCCCTTTATTGATGAAGTAAGATATAATTCTAGCGGGATTACATCATTTGCGGATGGAACATCGGTGTGAGCAGCCACATACTTGGCCAGTTCTGGTTCTTCTTCGGCCATCCCCAGTATAAATGAAGACTGAGAGGATGACTTGGACAACTTGATCATTAGGGGTTCTGCTGGTGGAGCAGAACGTAGAGTTGTTGGCAAACTAGCAACCCCCAGTTTGGTACTCGATATTGGACGGGGAGTGGTTGGCTCGTTGGAAGCCTCCGACTTTGCATCGGGGTGACGATTCTTCTTGGGAAGACGTATCGTCATTGGCTTGTCAGATGGATTCAGCTTCTCTGTTTGTAGCTGGCCGACTCTAGGCAGTCTGATTGTCAGTGGCTCTGTTGTGGGTCTTGGCGCTTGGCCGGACCTTGGCAGTCGGATTATCATTTGCCCCTCTTGTGCCGAGAGACTGATCGTATCCTTACGCAGAGCGGCCGTAAGGGGTGCGGTCTTGCCAGGTTTGCGAGCTTGGAGGTGGATCTTCAGAGGTTCTTCCGATCCTGTGGCCGTCTCAGTACGAGCTTGTACATCTCCTTTACCAAGGTGCCTCTTCAACTTTTCGGATAGGCAGGAGCCCTTTGAAGGGATCGATGTCGACAAATTTTGTCCTCATGAAGCTGTGTTTGTAGACATATTTGAAGTACTGGGGAAGCGTGGAAGGCACTATCATGTAATCGTCTATCCAAGGGCACCCAAAGAGGATAATGTAGGAAGTGTTCGCATCTATGACGTAACTGGTTACTTTTGACTGAAGATCGCCAATTTGGCACCTCAAGCGATCTTCCCAATTGGGTAGCTCCTGCCCGAATTGAAACCGCTGATGGCAGTGCTTGTTGGCGTCAGGCGATGCATAGGAATATGGAGATAATATAACAGACCTTTCGGGATGATGCTTATGGAAGAACCAGGATCAATGTGCATCTGATCCACCTTTACGTCCCCGATGTATCCAGTATAATATAACTGTCGATCGTACAGGTTGGTTTTGATGAGCATATCCTGTGGAGTGAAGACAATGTTGGGCATCGCTCCCGTGCAAGCGCTGTCTTGGAGATCTGCAGGCGGGCTCTCTCCCGTGAGGCTGACTTGAGCTAGATATGCGTTGGCGTTCTGGAGTGCATCGTTAAAGCCGCATGAACATCCTTTGAGAGTCTCAGGAGCTCGTATAATGACAACTTGGCCGGTGTGTTGGCCAATTGCGCCAAGATGTCAAAGTTGTAAGGCCTTTCTAGCCCATGAGGTACCTCTTTTCGGAGGGATTTGTCAAAGCGAGTCTCCTTCGGCCTAGGCTTGTCGGTCGTCGGAGGTTGGGAAGGTCCCGGAGTGTCAGCAATGGCCGGCTGATGCTCTTCAGTCGAGTTATCTGGCATAGATTGGGATTGCGCACCAGACCGAGTGACGACAGTTGTAGCTTCTTCGACATCTGTCGAGATTGTACGACAGGATCTGACCTTTCCACCCTTCTTCCCGCCAATGGAGAGTGGTACAGACTGAGTCACTTCAGGTACCAAGTCTGGATGGACCCACATAACTTTCCCTCGTGACGTGGTAAAGGGTACTAGACATGTAGCCTGATCTCGAGGAGGTGGACGATTGGCAATCTCCATTATCGCCCGAGGGATGGGTATCACGCCGTCTTGAGTCTCTGTCGGAGGGAAGCTGCCAAACTGTACGAACACCATATTGGCTGCCACGGTTACCTCCTCGAAATCAATAGCCAGAGCCTTCGAATCGGTGAGATGTTGGATGTATCGCTTTAGTTGGTAGCAGTCATGTGTAGCATGGTGGACGTAGCGGTGATAATGGCAGTACTTTGGGTTTTCTATTTCCATCGGCCGAGGTTCCCGTCTTGGTGGAGGGAGATGAATTCTATCTCCTTGTATGAGCATGTCCTAGGATGGGGTTGACATGGCCGTCTTTGAAGGAGTAGGTAATTTGTGGCCATTGCTTGTCTGTCGGTTTTGACTCAGGTTTCTGGGCTGTGTCAGCCACCATAGCCTGCTTGCCCTTGTTGTCCTGATTGTTGGAGGAGTTACCACCATTATTGTTGTTGGTATTAGGGCGTTTGCCCTTGTCCTCTCCCTCCGAGATGTGTAATTCCAGTTGGCGAGCCTTCTTCAACCTGTCTTCAGCGCTAGTAGCAATGATGATAAACGTCTTCAAGTCCCTAAATTGACTTTCACCCATCCAGAGGTTGATTGTTGGGAGCAGTCTCTTTTGGCACATTTTAATTAAGGAGAAATCCGGATTACCAGACGGTAACTTCATGGCGGTTTGGCGGAACCGCTCAATATAGTTCCTTGTCAGCTCTTTCTCTCCCTGAATACGTCCATGAGGGTGGACATTGTGATGTCCTGTCCTACTTCATAGAATCTCTCCAAGAACATGCTTTAGAAGTTGGCGAAAGAGTGGATGCAGTTGTCTGGCAGGTTACGGTACCAGTCGAAGGCGACCCCTTCCAATGCCCCGATAAATAATCGTGTAAGGATGGCGTCGTCATGGGGCAGATGGTCGGTGGTGACCTCGAAGTAAGTGATGTACCGACTTACGGAGGTCTTTCCATCATATGTATTGATGTGGAATGGTTTATACTTTGGTGGGAAGGGAACATCTCTCCACGCCGCAGGATACGGTTGTCGTTTCCTGAGGTCTTGGCAGTTTTCTCGGGCGTGGAACATGACTCGGAGCTCCTGGTCCTCTCTTTTGCCTCTCTAGCTTTGTCTGCAGCGGTAGGAGCCGATATTTCAGGAGGAATATTGCTCGAGTTTGGTGCCGCTGAGTTCGAGTCTGCATTGAATGTGGGACCCAAGTTTGTTTGGCCAGGCGTCCCTCCTTGCAGAGTAGGGAGGGCTACTTTGATCTCGTCCACCGATTTGACCAAAGTGCGCAGTATGGCCTCCAGAGTGTCGATGCGTTGGCGATCACTTGGACCATCTTGTTCGTCGTTTGTCATGAATGTCGTCCTGACAAGAGTATAAGTGGAAGGGACGGTAGATGACGTACCCTCCGAATCATATCCCTGTACCGAAAAGTCATCGGGGTACGTGGGAATGTTCTCCTCTAATACGGACCCAGAAGGAACAGTACCCCCAGCTTCCGAGTTCGCCTCGTCTTGGAAGTTGTGGACGTCCTCGGGGACGTCGGGATTTGCTGCATCAAATGGGAGAGTTGCTTCCCCCAGCTCATCTCCTTGGAACATCAGATTGTCGAAGAGGTTCAGAGGAGTGTTACCCCTAGTTCCAACAACCCCCAGTGACGTGGATGATGAATCTCCCACTGTAGCAGATTTTGTCTTTGAACGGGTACCTTGGAAAACTCCGGTGGTGGGCAACTGTTTAGACGATAGTTTCTTAGTCATAGCGGTTGAAATCTTCAGGCTGGAAATATTTGCTTTCCTCGCCCTCCCGCTAGCGGAGATTTTCTGAGCAGAATTGCAGGAGACGACGGGAAGAGCCTCATCCTCTGAACATGGTTGTTGCAGTCTTTGGATGATGGACTGTCGGTCTTCTTGTACCGTCGTGTTATTACAACAGCAGTTGACGATGACTTGGGTGCCGTGACGTCCGTGGAAGGACTCTTTGCATCCCGAGGCCCCCTCTCATTCCTTGCGCTTGTGGAGGATAGCCTCACGCAAGTCAGATGGGTCCGGTACGACCATGTTTGCTCCCTGGATTTTAGGAGACTTTTGGGAACCCCTCTGTACATTTACCGCCGGGGGCTGGACTCGAATGGTTCTGTACAACTTCCCATCAGAGGCCCGCATAACAATATGTGGAACGCTCGGAAGGTCAGAGGTCGGGACTAGCGAACTGCGCTCGCCAAGCTTGCGCTACCCTAGACTTCTTCACTCTTGTGCGTGAGGGCACATAGTAGGAAGAGTCTAAGTGGTGCTGGAGAGAGTCAGACATATTTTATCGGAGCATGAGAGATCAGGACCATAGGAGAGGCGGTCGAAGACTGAGCCGCGTGGAGCAGGCGACATGCGGATGGAATCAACAGTCTTCATGCAGGCTGGCCAATCGTAGCCGTATGGGCTTTCTTCATGCGGCTGGAAGTCTCAGCTGCATAAGTCTTCTCCATACGGCTGGAAATCTTAGCCGCATGAGTGTTGTGCATTCGGCTGGCAGTTTCGGCCGCATTGACATCGTGCATGCGGCTGGCAATCTCGGCCGCATGAGTCTTCATCCTGCAGCTAGTGCCTTTGTTCGGCTTCTTCTTGGAGCACATAGAATCACTCTTTGCCCCTGCATGTCCAGCATCCTAGTGCTTTCCTCTGCCGAACATTGGGGACAACAGAGCCCTCTATGGTTTGAAGTGGAGCCGCATGAGACTTGCCTTCGCCGTCTTGGACAGCAGAGAGTACTCCGTCCAGAGCTTGGGGAGGAGCAAATGACTTTGGCCTCCACTCCCTGCGAGCTTTTTTCGTGCGGGTTCGCTTCTGGACCTGGACAGCGCTCCCGTCGGAGAGCATTTCTTCAAACGCCTGTTGGTCGAAGCGGATGACCATCTTCTGTTGTCTGGAGCCAAGTTTGGCTGCGTCCGATTGCGTCACCAACTCCTCAGCCGTAGAGAAGTTTGTCCCCAGCAGAGTCGCCATCGTATTTGCCATGTGTAAACCCCTAAAATTTCTACTACGAATTTTTTATTTTGTATTCATTTTGTATTTCGTATCTATCTATACATCGCACATGAGTCACTTTGTCGTATTTACGTAACGTGCGAGATTTGCGTTCGTAATTTCTCGATGAGTACGAATATGTGTCGAGGTACATACCTTAGAAAAATATTTTTATTATAAAATTTATTTTATATATAGAAGAATTTAATTTTCAAAATAATAGGTGGTAAATATTTTTATTTCTAAAAAGAGCTACTTTGTTCGTCATTTAAAAATAAATATTGATTTGAAAAAAATTATGCTTTATATGAAAAGTATTCCAACTATTTTACAAAAATTGAAAGTTGATATTTAAAATGTTTTGTTATTTATAAAAGCTATTTTATAAAGTAATATTTAAGTATTTATAGTGATTTTCGAAATTAATTATTTCCATATTTATTTAACTATGAAAATAATATTTAGGATTTTGTTAATTTTAATATTTGATTAAATATGGTAAATTAAATTGCAAAAGATTTTATTGGCTTTATTTAAAACTATTTTAAATTAAGTATAGAATTAATTTGGATTTGGATTTGATTTGAATTGGCTTTAAATCTATTTAATTACTTGATGAATTATCTATTGGGGATTTAAATACTCCCAATTCCTATCTAACTGGGAATTCCCACCTCCTATAAAAGGAGAGGTACTCCTCCAGAAATTTAGCATCCACAAGTGCATCGTGTCTGTGCCTCATCTCCTCCACTATATTTTTTCATACAAATACAATATTTTGTTCCGTATCCGACAACACCGGATATCGCGTCCGTGTCTCGCAGGACACGACGGTTCTGTCATCACCTACCCTCGTCTCTCCGAATCCCGTCGTCGCTGTCATCATCTTCACCACGTCCATCGCCACTCCAACACCACAAAAATCGTGTCCCCGTGTCTGTGTCCCCGTTCATCATCGCAACCACTACCAAAACCAGCCGAACAACCACCATCCTCACCACCGTCGTCTCCCAAAATCGGTCGACCATCCCCTGGTCAGCCGCCACCCAAAATAGAATAATCAAACCCAAAAAATTTACTCACCTCCGCCGCGGTCCCCACGAGCACGTGGCAGCACAGCAACCACATCCTCCTTCTCCTGCCTCCGAGCCTCCTCCGCCGCTAGAACCACCGCGCCGTGCCGCCGGTCACCCAGCCGCCACCGAATCGCCGCCACTGCCGGTCCGGCCCCGTCGCCACTGCGGATCCGCCCGCCGTGCGCCCCCGTGTGCAGGGCCAGCCCGGATTGCCGCCTCCAGCGCCGCTCCGGCCATCTAACACTGCCTCCTCTTCGCTTCCCACTTCCTCCGTCGAACCCACCGCGCAGCCGCCTCCAGGGCAGCGCGCCCCCGGCGTCGAACTCCTCCAGTCATCCTCCGGCCGTCGATCGCGCACGGACCCCGGTGAGTCCACTCGCTCTCATCCGCCTTCCCCTCTCCCTCTCTAGATTTGACTCTTCTCTCTCCTCTTATGATTAATGAAATAGAAAAGAGGGATTATTGACTTGGGATTTTAACAGTATACAGATTATTATTATTATTATTATTATTATTATTATTATTATTATTATTATTATTATTAGTTTTTTTGTTAGGAAAAGAGTACAGTGGAAACTCATTTTATTGTTAGATTATTATTATCATCATTATTATTGTTATCATTATTATTATAAATCCTTATTATTATTATCATTATTATCATTATTATTATTACTATTATTGTTATTAGTATTATTATTATATTATTTTTTTTTGAAATAGTAGTGTATTATTTTGTTTATTATTCTAAATGTGATAATTAATACTTTTCCAATAATTGTTTATACACCCTATAGCCCTAAAAATCATTTTTACTATATTTTAGTAAAATATTTTGACTAACGGAAAGTTACTTTTCTACAATATATATGTATGTTATATATATGAGCCTAAAAACGAATTTTGATAGTTTCAAGTATTCATCTAAATGTATAATTAAATTGAATATATATACAAGTATTTTCAAGAAATTACATACAAATGTTTTTGGAAATTTGTATACTTAACCTCCACAATTTCTCCTTGCTTAAAACACCCTTAGCATGACTAACCAGCCATTCATATTTTCTCAGTGAATTCGGACCATGCTGCATCGACCATGGCTATTGGACAGAACATGACTTGCTCGATCATCGCACCCCACCCGGCGACACACGAGGCAAGATACCTTGCCATTATACTGTTTATTTCTAGTTGTATTTTATTTACATATCACTGTTCATTTATTTCTAGTTCTTGACTACTGCCTGCTCAGTGATATTAGTTGTACCTTGTTATTTACCCTTTGATTGCATATAGACTTAGAGTTAAGGGACTACCACTAGCTTAGTGCATTGCATAAACTTTGACACTGTTGTCCCACGAGATGTGTGAGTTATGAGTAGCATATAGTATACGAACTTGTGTGTTGGCTGATCACTGATGCGTGCAGGACGTGCGTTAGGTCTAACTATCAATAGTTGTGTGTTAGAAGACGTGACGATTAGTAGTGTTACATGGTCGTGGATGCGACATGATAGGTACATTGGGTGGGAAGAACATTTCCTTGTCATATGGGCTTCGATTGCACTTCCTCTGTAACACGGAAGCTCCGCTGGAGATACGGGTATGAACCTCTCAGGTTGGCCACTGTCGTTTTTGAACATCATGCTCTCGGTCACTGGTGCCCTAGTGGGGACTATACCAGATCCCATTACAGCCAGGGCTCATGCGACGAAAGGTTTGTTCTCACTGCATGTTCACTTTAGTTTAGTTAAATTACCTTATTTATGTCTTATCACTTTCTTTGATTGTGGCATATTTTATATTCAGTTTTATATGGCATGTTGATGTATCTTGTTACGTCCCTCTGGGGACCTGGTTATCTCGCCAGGTGTATGTTCTTGTCTTTCGTTGGTGCTCTAGCTAAGGCCATGACTTGCGCTCTATTCTTCGAGTTGTTGCTCTTGGATCGTCATCTCCTTCGCTCTACCAAATTCCTTATCTTGTATATTTCTTTCTTATTAAAATTAGTTGGTAGTAGATTTGTCTTCGCCCAACGATTGTATGCATGACAAATTCAAAGTGGATTTTATATTATTTATCTTTGTGGATGAGATTTAGTACCTTCGTTACTACATTTTACAGCTTATGTATATATATGAGGGTCCATATACTTCGTATGTGTACAGCTAGCATGGTTTTGTCCTAGTCCTACGTATTTTGGGACTGGGGCTTTACATGTTTTTGTGGTGGCCCATGCAGGTCTAGTTTGTCGTTTCGGTTACATGATTGAACCAAACGGACCTGCAATATAGGATTAGAGTTTAGAATCTCATCCACCTACTTGACATCCTTCCTTGACTTCAAATTCTGAACTCCCGTTCGACCTCCTTGATTTGCATCTTGCTTGACTCCTTCCACCGTAAATTTTTAGTTTCGTGTTTAGTAAGATGACTACACTAGTATATGCCCATAGGTTAAACACGTGGCTAGATGGATTGCATTGGGAATTAATATGCATTGGAATTTTATTGAGTTATAAAGGAATTTATTTTTTTAGAAAGTATAATTTTAAGGATTAGTTAATTTCAAGTTGGGTAGTAGCATATTACCACCTTCAATGGATAGATAGAATTTTATTTTGCCTTTACAAGGTGGTACACACAAGAAGACAGAAAACAATTTTATGAATTATGGAAATAGCGAAATAGTTTATGATTTATTTGGGATATGAAACCGAATTGAGTAACATCTTTAAATTGTGACCCATGATTACGATGTAGTTCAAGTTGGGATTGAATATGTTAAAGTTTATCTCGAATTTATTAGAGTATTTTAAAATTTTAAGTTATGATTTTGTAAAGAATATGAAGGGTTTATGACTTACGGTTTATTAGAAAGCTTGAGGTTTTAAATTGATTATACGATTTACGAATTATAAGTATTTAATTTTGAGCTTGAAGAGATAATGGTAAAAATTTGTTTGAAATATTTTTGGAAGATATGAAATCGACTTGAAGGAAAATTTTAAATATTTAAAATTTGCTCATATGATCTATGATATATAAAGTTATTTGGATTCGAGTTTAAAACCTTGATTATGGATATTTAAATTTTGGAAAAAAAAAGGGAGAATTACTTTTTGAAGAGTAGTTGAGACTTATTGGAAGCTAGATATACACATTTGAAGGATATAGAATTAAATTTGAGGGTTATTTTAAATGTTCCATTTTGTAGTATGAAAGTTAGCTGATAAACTTATTTAAAGATTGAGTTTAAGGTTTGGAAAAAAAGAAGAAGTTATTATTCGATTTGCGATATACAAGGGTTGTTTTGAGATTGATTAGAAATTTAAATTGGATTAAACTTGACAACCTAAGATGATTAGGAAATCCGGTGGAATATCTTGGAAATTTATTAAAAAAATTTCGAGGAACTTGAAATTTTAGATTATATCATATATTGGTGAAGGACCAAGAAACAAGTAAGGTTACCCTAGTGAGATAGAAGTATTGTACATTAGATTGCCATGCCACCTATGATTATGATATTGCATATACACAAGTATAATTAGTCATCGACCAAACCGATGAACATATCTTTGACTTACTCGACCTTCCCTCAAATCTAAATCATTATTCGTGACCATCTAATTGTTTGAAACAAGAAATGATTAGAACCAACCCCTTGACCATACCCTTACCTATAAACTTTTTCTAGATATTGTCTCTCGAGCATTTTTAGCCTTGATCTACGAGATTTCCTAAATTCATGCTGCAACCTTTTATTTTTGTGCATTAACTAGTACCTTATGAAAACCCACTTTCTATTCTAGATCACATGGCGTTCCCCATCGTGACTTTGATATTTGGAGCACAACACTAGACATTTTCTTCCAACAAATGTCACATGCAAGACCTAGACGAGCTCACCTTTATGTAGGTGTATCATGTTCCACTAAAACACGTCCCCTTGTACTCTATTTTTTTTTGGTACGACTTTCGGGTCCTAAGGACTAACTATAACCTATACCTTGGTACCGATATACTTTTGGCTATATATTTGGACTCAATCTTGACTCAAATCTTCGGCCCAATTGCGATCTACTAAATTTGTTAAATGCTTAACCTTGTGTTTTATCTTGACTGCTTAACCCTTGTCATTTTATTCATGTTTTATCTCGATTTACTTAGATGCATAACATCTTTAGCTCTTCAATATTGCAACGCTTACTTTTCCCTTCTCACTAAATTGCTTGTCATATTTCACCTTCATTCCTCTATGGTTTATGCAATTTTGCTCATGTTATGATTTCCTTGCTCGAAGAAGAATTTGATCATGACAATCTTGGGTTAGTAGAAGTTAGATTGGAGAACACCACAGCATAGATAAATAATGTAGTTGGTTAAGATAATTACGAGATTATGAGGTATAGATGGGACGTGAATAAAAATGTGCGATAATTCTAAATAGATGAGGTAAGGAATGATATATTATGTTTTGACGAAACACTCAAGGATAGATAGACTTCTCGAATTTCAAACTTTGTTTTAAGGTAATTAAATATCGAATGAAGAATCATCTAAAGTGTTGGTGGTTTAAGAACCAAATTTACCTATAAAATTTAGAGGTGAATTTTTTGATAAAGACAATGTTGACGTTATGATTTTTCAAGGGTAACAAATTGTTGGAGAAAGAAACCTTTATATTTTTTATTAAGTTCTAAGATGATTAGGAATATGAAGTTAAGATGAGTTTTTCATCAAAAGAGGAGATTGTTGAATTCAAATTTTCGAGAGAGACTAATGAATATTATAGAAAATTTCAATTATGATTGAGTTATGAAGATATATCGTTAGTTTTAGAGATTTATCATTGAAGACGGACTTTTTTTTTCTAAGGATGCATTGTATTTTGACCAACAAATACAAATCGTAGTAAGGAGATTTTAACTTTTACTTTGGCCAATTGGTTGAAGGTTTGGAATTTTAATTCTAGAGGAAATCATAACTTGGAAATATATATATAAGTGAGCTAGTATAAATGGAGATTATGGAATTCAAAATTTGAGACTATTTGAAAATTTCATAAGGAGATAGAGGAAGCTAGAATAAAATTATACTCATATTGGTTTTTCGTAACGAGACGTGGTACGAAAGAAATTAATGGAAAGATCGATTTATGATAAGATAGAATTACATGAATATTGAAATCAAAGGATTAAGAAGATTATTACCTACCTATGAGGTTGTCTTTTTTTAGGTTAATGTTAAGGATGATTGAGCTTAGTCCTTGATTGATTATCATATACATGATCGTAATCTAAAACCATCAGAATTTTTGTTCTAGTCGATCGAATGACTCATTGCCATTGAAATGTCACTCGCCTCCTCAATGAATATTTCGTTTGCATTCTCGTGATCACGTACATCTATTCGAATAAACTCTTTCCATCCCGTTCGCCTTACCTACCCTAATTTTTCCTAAATTTCGAGGACGAAATTCTTTTAAGTTGGGTAGGATGTAAACCCCTAAAATTTCTACTACGATTTATTTATTTTTTATTCATTTTGTATTTCGTATCTATACGTCGCACATGAGTCACTTTGTCGTATTTACGTAACGTGTGAGATTTGCGTTCGAAATTTCTCGACGAGTGCGAATATGTGTCGACGTACATACCTTAGAAAAATATTTTTATTATAAAATTTATTTTATATATAGAAGAATTTAATTTTCAAAATAATAGGTGGTAAATATTTTTATTTCTAAAAAGAGCTACTTTGTTCGTCATTTAAAAATAAATATTGATTTGAAAAAAATTGTGCTTTATATGAAAAGTTTTCCAACTATTTTGCAAAAATTGAAAGTTGATATTTAAAATGTTTTATTATTTATAAAAGCTATTTTATAAAGTAATATTTAAGTATTTATAGTAATTTTCAAAATTAATTATTTCCATATTTATTTAACTATGAAAATGATATTTAGGATTTTGTTAATTTTAATATTTGATTAAATATGGTAAATTAAATTGCAAAAGATTTTATTGGCTTTATTTAAAACTATTTTAAATTAAGTATAGAATTAATTTGGATTTGGATTTGATTTGAATTGGCTTTAAATCTATTTAATTACTTGATGAATTATCTATTGGGGATTTAAATACTCCCAATTCCTATCTAACTGGGAATTCCCACCTCCTATAAAAGGAGAGGTACTCCCCCAGAAATTTGGCATCCATAAGTGCATCGTGTCTGTGCCTCATCTTCTCCACTATATTTTTTCATACAAATACAATATTTTGTTCTGTATCCGACAACCCCGGATACCCCGTCCGTGTCTGGCAAGACACGACGGTTCTGTCACTACCACCCTCGTCTCCCCGAATCCTGCCGTCGCCGTCATCATCTTCACCACGTCCATCGCCACTCCAACACCACAAAAATTGTGTCCCCGTTTCTGTGTCCCCGTTCATCATCACAACCACCACCAAAACCAGCCGAACAACCACAATCCTCACCACCGTCGTCTTCCAAAATCGGCCGACCATCCCCTGGTCGCCGCCACCAAAAATAGAACAATCAAACCCAAAAAATTTACTCACCTCCGCCGCGGTCCCCACGAGCACGTGGCAGCACAGCAACCACATCCTCCTTCTCTTGCCTCCGAGTCTCCTCCGTCGCTGGAACCACCGCACCGCGCGCCGGTCACCCAGGAGCCACCGAATCGCCGCTACTGCAGGTCCGGCCCCGCCGCCGCTGCGGATTCGCCCACCGTGCGTACCCGCGCACAGGGCCAGCCCGGATGGCCGCCACCAGCGCCGCTCCGGCCATCTAACGCCGCCTCCTCTTCCGCTTCCCTCTTCCTCCGCCGAACCCACCGCGCAGCCGCCTCCAGGGCAGCGCGCCCCCGGCGTCGAACTCCTCCAGTCCTCTTCCGGCCGTCGATCGTGCACGGACCCCGGTGAGTCCACTCGCTCACCTCCGCCTTCCCCTCTCCCTCTCTCGATTTGACTCTCTCTCTCTCTCTCTTCTTATGATTAATGAAATGGAAAAGAGGGATTGTTGACTTAGGATTTTAACAGTATACAGATTATTATTATTATTATTATTATTATTATTATTATTATTATTAATATTAATATTATTATTATTATTATTATTATTATTATTATTATTATTATTATTATTAGTTTTTTGTTGGGAAAAGAGTACAGTGAAACTCATTTTATTGTTAGATTATTATTATCATCATCATTATTGTTATCATTATTATTATAAATCCTTATTATTATTATTATTATTATCATTATTATCATTATTATTATTACTATTATTGTTATTAGTATTATTATTATATTATTTTTTTCTTGAATTAGTAGTGTATTATTTTGTTTATTATTCTAAATGTGATAATTAATATTTTCCAATAATTGTTTATACACCCCTATAGCCCTAAAAATCATTTTTTACGATATTTTAATAAAATATTTTGACTAACGGAAAGTTACTTTTCTACAATATATATGTATATTATATATATGAGCCTATAAACGAATTTCGATAGTTTCAAGTATTCATCTAAATGTATAATTAAATTGAATATATATATAAGTATTTTCAAGAAATTACATATAAATGTTTTTGGAAATTTGTATACTTAACCTCCACAATTTCTCCTTGCTTAAAACACCCTTAGCATGACTAACCAGCCATTCATATTTTCTCGTGAATTCGGACCATGCTGCATCGACCATGGCTATTGGACAGAACATGACTTGCTCGATCATCGTACCCCACCCGACGACACACCAGGCAAGATACCTTGCCATTATACTGTTTATTTCTAGTTGCATTTTATTTACATATCACTGTTCATTTATTTCTAGTTCTTGATTACTGCCTGCTCAGTGATATTAGTTGTACCTTGTTATTTACCCTTTGATTGCAAATGGACTTAGAGTTAAGGGACTACCACTAGCTTAGTGTATTGCATAAACTTTAACACTGTTGTGCCACGAGATGTGTGAGTTATGAGTAGCATATAGTATACGGACTTGCGTGTTGACTGATCACTGATGCGAGCAGGACGTGGGTTAGGTCTAACTATCAATAGTTGTGTTTTAGATGACTTGACGGTTAGTAGTGTTACATGGTTGTGGATGCGACATGATAGGTACATTGGGTGGGGAGAACATTTCCTTGTCATATGGGCTTCGATTGCACTTTCCCTATAACCTGGAAGCTCCGCTGGAGATACAGGTATGAACCTCTCATGTTGGCCACCGTCGTTTTTGAACGTCATTCTCTCGGTCACTGGTGTCCAAGTGGGGACTATACCAGATCCCATTACAGCCAGGCTCATGCAACGAAAGGTTTGTTCTCACTGCATGTTCACTTTAGTTTGGTTAGATTACCTTATTTATGTCTTGTCACTTTCTTTGATTGTGGCATATTTTATCTTCAGTTTTATATGGCATGTTGATGTATCTTGTTACGTCCCTCTGAGGACCTGGTTATCTCGCCAGGTGTATGTTCTTGTCTTTCGCAGGTGCTCTAGCTAAGGCCATGACTTGCGCTATATTCGTTGAGATGTTGCTCTTGGATCGTCATCTCCTTCGCTCTACCAAATTCCTTTCCTTGTATATTTTTTTCTTATTAAAATTAGTTGGTAGTGGATTTGTCTCCGCCCAACGATTGTATGCATGATAAATTCAAAGTGGATTTTATATTATTTATCTTTGTGGATGAGATTTAGTACCTTGGTTACTGCATTTTACAGCTTATGTATATATATGAGGGTCCATATACTTCGTATGTATACAGCTGGCATGGTTATGTCCTAGTCCTACGTATTTTGGGACTGGGGCGTTACACCATGAATTATAAAAGAACAGAACAATTATATCGGAGGACAGGACTTTTACTTCACAATACAAACTCGCTTGTACAAAGAAAGCCTAGGGACGAAAACCTAGTACAACAATCTAAGTACATTTATTTATTTTAGATTCTGGGGGGTGACAGTAGAGGCTCGGGAAAGCGACGGCAGCTCTGCCTTACTCCTTAGACAATCGGATGCAGCCTTGGCTCCGGGGAAGAAATGCTCTTAGGATGCCCTCTGTGTTTCTCTCTGTGCTATCTTTTCAGGTCTCTCCAAGTGCTCTCGTGCTCTATAAAAATCCTCTCCTTTTTTTTCTTTTTTGCAAGGGAATGGCACCTTGCTATTTATAGGAGTGGGATGCAATCATTAGGGTTTGAAATGATTGCCTCCTCGAGAAGACGGTAGTTAAAGATCAATTAATCTGGGCCATTAATTCTGATTGTAGAAAATCTAGGCAATTAATGAGGATTGCATCAAATCTCTGTGGGCAATTAATGATGATTGCCATAAATCCTCAGGATTTGTTATGCCAAGCTCGGATCTCCTGCCACGTGTTCAATTTGCATGATTGTAAATGATCTGATTTGATCCCAGTAATTATGAGGATGGCACTAAACCCGGTTGTTAGGATTTGTTGATGAATCTTGATCGATTTGATGCCACGTGTCCAACTATTATTATGCTGCTAGCTGTTGGAACGAGAGGAAAACTAATCTTCTGCCACGTGTCTTAACCACGAGCCACTTGAAATCCGAACCGCATGAGGATTGTTCCCTACTGAGCCGCATAAGACTGGTCACGTATGGAAATAATCTGAGCCGCATGTGCGTAGGCGACCGCATGATGGGCGGCTTCTCAGTGAGCCACATGAAGATAGTCCTTGTGAGCCGTATAGGGTAGACTCTGCCTGAGCCGCATGAGGTGGCCTCTGCCTGAGTCACATGGGGGTCCTCTGCCTGAGCCGCATGCAACTTTCCACGTGTCAAGGCCGCATGAAGGATTTTGGGGTTTGAAGGATTGTGTCAGAGATTTCCTTCGTTTCCCTAGGAGTCTACCATTTTGACAGAGTCATTATTGCAGCTTTATGTCCGAGCTGTCAGTTTTCCTTTATGTCAGAGCATTAAATAGGGCCTTTGCTTAATGGCCAATTTGTAGAAGCGAACCGCAGAAGGCCACGTGGTGTTGCTTGAGCCGCACGTCCAAGTTGGTGACTTTTGAACCGCATGATGCTCTTGAGCCGCTTGAAGCTCGTCTGTTTTGAACCGCATAGGTTTTCCTGTTCTGAGCCGCATGGGCAATCATGTTCTTTTCCATGCTTCTACACCTTGGGGTAGCTGTAGGGGTCGGATCCCAACTAGAGGTAGTCCAAAGACTAGTGCACCGTGTCGCTTAGGCTTTTACGCCTTGTTGTTAGAAGGGCCCTTTCAGCTTATACCCAAAGCTGAGTCATTATACACACTAAAAAAATTAATCGATTTAGCGACGGTTATATCCGTCAAAAATTCGTCGGTAAATGTAAATACCGACGGATGGTCGATTGATATTGGTTAAAAAAGGCCGTCGGAAAAAACCTCATTGCTAACTACAATCCGTCGGCAAGTTGTTGCCCAGCGACGAATTAGCGACGGACTGCCGTCAACCATACTCGTGCAGTTTACGACGACTCGCCGATGGATTATCGTCAAATCATGTATCAAAAGAAGTAATGACGTATCACTTACCGACGGATATATCCGTCGCTATTTGGTCGATAAATGCGTATCAGAGAGTTTTTGATACGCAAATTCCGTCGCCAATCAGTCGCGAATGGTCGCTAAGTTTTGACGGATTCGCGACGGAATACCGACGGACTATCCGTCGATCCAATTCTGTGAATTATTCATATTTCCAGAACATTGGCGATGTATAATCCGTCGTTACTCCGTCGTGAGTCATCGCTAGACCGTCGCCAATCGGTCGGCCTTATAGCGACAGATTATCCTTCGCCAATGTTTTACCGACTACTAGCGACGGCATACCGACGGAATATCCGTCGGCCCTGTCCTATGAATCTTTCATAATTCCAGAACCTTGGCGACGGATAATCCATCGGCTTTTAGTCGCGCATCCGTCGCTAACTGGGAATCCCCCAGTTAGCGACGGATAGTCCGTCGAAAATTGGTCGCCAGTCCGTCGGTAGCTGGGAAATTTTTGAAAAAAAACAACAAAAAACTGGGCATTCGCAATATACATAATTCCAATATACGATATACACAATTCCAATATACAAAACACACAAATAATCCTAAGCAATTTCAATATACACAATTCCAATATACAAAACACACAAACATTTTCAACACACAAATAAACACACGAAACACACAAATAATCCCAAGCATTCAAATTGTTCACACAAAACACACAAATATTCAATATTTAAATATTTTTCAAAATATCTAATATCCACCTACACAAACAAAATAATCCCAAAAATGCAAACATCAACGACGAGGGGTGTGATCGTTCGCTGGTGGTGGTACTCCCTGCTGCGCCCGTCTCATATACTCGTCCACCGAGTACGACGACAATCCCTCCAAGACATGGCCTGGAAGTTGGCGCAGCTGCTCTAGCGTCATCATGTCAAGGAGGGCCGTCAAAGTAGGAGGCGTTACGATAGGGGCAGTAGGGTCAAAAGAAAGATGCCCGGCGGAAGAAGAACCGGCAGCACTAGAAGACCCGGTAGCACCAGTAGACGGATCGGAAGCAAACGGACCGGCAGCACCAGTAGAACGACGCAGGTACGTGGATAACTGCGTCCGAATATCTGATACCGCCTCGTTCAGATGCGTAAGCTGGGACCTCACATCATCGTCTGTCGGGGCCGTAGAAGAAGGCGGGGGAGGTAGAAATCTCGGAGTCGCCGAGTACAAATTAGCCAGGGAGCCGACTCGGTACATGCGCCCTTTCCTATAGCCGCTGACGGTATCTAAGAGTAAGTCGTCATAGGGAGTGGTCGTAGAAGAGGGCATCCCGACGGGTGTCGTTTCCTCGATATCCTCGGGAGCAGATGGTTGAATCCGGCTAAGGGCCTTACGATACGCAACCTATCAAATGAATGTGTTTGTTATACTATAAGTTTAAGTAAGTTATAATCTAAATCCTATGTTACCCTTGTTGGCCCACAGGTCATGGTCAAAACTAATTTTAATAATTTATCAAACTCTGTCTCGATATAAATGTAAGTCAATTCAGATGTTTACCTACGACGTTTTGGACACTGCTCAACGATATATATCTACTATGTTCAAGACCGAAACTGTTTGCCACTCAGAATGTATTTCCTTTAAAGCAATATAATTTTACATTTTATTGAGTCTAGGAATACATTGTACACTAAGTCGTACTAGCAAATAGGCTGTCCGGAATCGTTTTTCAAAATCACCCTATCTTTTTAAAATAACCTATGTTTTTGAAAAATATCCATTTTACAAAAAAGAGCTTCTGAAGGACTTTTCAAAAAAGCCAAAATTAATTTTCACAAAAATCAACTGGCAGAACCCTAGCAGAACTCGACCAGAGTTCGGCCAAGTTGAACGTTATGTGAACGTTTGATTTTGAACTTGGTCTCCCTTCAGTTGCGGCTTGTTACAAAGAGTTCTGACCGAATTCTGCCCGAATTCTGTCAGAGTTCTGTCTTTGGAAAACTATAAATAGAGAAGGATTTCGATCATTTTAAAACACCAATTCACTTTCAATATCTTCTCTTCCGAAAGCTTACATTTCTACCAAAGAGTTATAAAAAGCTTCAATTTTTAAATCCCAAGCCAGTTACAATCCTCTAGTCAATTTGCCAGTAGGGTGCGGTCTAGAAGTTTTAGAGCGATTGTAATCAGAGGCTTGATTGAAGATGCAACTCTTCACAATTGAAGTTGGTTGAGTTCTTCGTATCAAAGCTCACATCTGTAGAAGTTGCAAGGACTTCGTATGAAAACTTGCAGGATTTTCCAATAGTGGATTCAACTGGAAGCTAGAGTTCTTCCGACTGGACTAGTCCTCACAAGAGGGAAACCAGTATAAATCTCGGTGTTTGCGTTTGCCTTCTGATCACCTTTTTAATACTGTTATTTATTTTATGATTATTATTATATCTGTGGTCTAACTGCTAACAAGTTTTTTAATTAGCAATATTTTGTTGCCTACTCTATTCACCCCCCCTCTAGAGTATTCTGCTTTACGATTTCGTTCCTACAATTGGTATCAGAGCGGGTTATACAGGGAAAGCAAGGTAAAATTGCAGTTATATTCAATTATTATATAGATCACAATATTACATATGGCAACTGTGAAATTCACAAGTGAAAGCCAAGCCACAAACAGACCTCCACTGTTTGACGGCACAAATTACACTTATTGGAAAACACGTATGAGTTTCTTTCTGAAATCTCTTGACTTTGACTTATGGTCTGTAGTTATTGATGGCTATAAAAAGCCCCCTCATATAAATATTGATGGAGTTTTAGTTGAAAAACCCCATGACAAATATACAGAGGATGAAAAAAAAAGCTAGTCTTGACGCATGTGCTATTAATGCTCTATTTTGTGCTTTAGACAGAATTGAATTCAACAGGGTGTTGCACAACATCAAACAAAGTATGGAAACTTCTTGAAGTAACCCATGAAGGAACAACACAAGTCAAAGAGTCAAAGATCAGCAGACTTACTCAGGAGTACGAGGCATTCAAAATGAAGCCAAGTGAATCAGTCACTCAGATGTTTACAAGATTCTTGGATACTGTAAATCCTTTGTCTTCACTAAGCAAGGATTACAGTAACCATGAGAAGATTCGCAAACTTCTACGAGCTCTTACAAAGAACTGGATTCCAAAGGCTATAGCAATCATTGAAGGGAACAACCTCTCAACAATGTCTCTGGAAATACTCATGGGTAAGCTACTCACTCACGAGTTAGAACTTCAAGACTTTGAAGATGCTACACCAAAGGAGAAGTCAGAGAAGTCGATCGCTCTCAAGGCTCAACATAGAAGAACTGTCAAAGATGACTCTGATGACAGCAACTCCGACTCTGAAGATCAAGCACTTCTGGTAAGAAAATTTAAGAAGTTCATGAGATTTAACAGGAGAACAAAAGACAGCAGCAACATCAACAACAACAAGGAAGATCCTATTTGCTAAGGATGCAAGAAGAAAGGACACATGAAAAAAGATTGTCCAAAAACATTATCATAAAAGGCTACCTGAAGAAATCTACATCAAAGAAGTACGCCAACACAAGCATATAGCATAAAAGTGAAGCCAGCGACTCAGAAGACGAACAATCAGATGACGCTGTAAATGTATGCTTGATGCCTTGCGATCAGGTAATCAATAATCCTCTATTTGATCCTTATGATGATTTCACCTTCCAGCAACTAGGAGAGGCTTTCAGTGACCTACTAGATAATTATAGAAAACTGCATAGTAAATATGAAACCTCTAAGAAGGTACTCAAAGAGTACAAAGGTGAACTAGGAAGACTTATCGACCAACTAGAATATGTTAGAAATAATGACTCTTCAAATGGGTCTGGTGAGCTTTCTTCTATTAAGTTGTTGTTAGACGATACTGTTAAGCTATCCGAAGAAAAAGACCAAACTATCATCCAGTTAAAGGAAGACCTATCTAAGGAGAGAAAAAGTCTCCAGTGTGTACAGGTCAGATTAGAATCACTCACATCTGACTATACTAGATTATATGACACTTCCAAAAAGTTGGAAATTAGTTTAGGAAAACGGCCAGAAGTTGTTGCTTCCTATTCTAACACGTGTCAATTACCGAATCATCGGAACACACCTAACACTGTCAGACCAAACCATACCAAAACTATGCCCACTAAGACTAATAGGCATGCATTCTTCTATACTAGAAAACCAAAACCTACCAATCATGCACCTCACACTACTTTCAACAATAAACTTGCTAAATGTTATTATTGTGGCCTCATTGGTCATATATCTTCTGCATGTAGAATCAGAAAGTTAGTAGATTTAAATGTTTATGCATGGATACCAAAAACTAACCAGTCAGGACCCTGCAAGAAATGGGTACCAAAAGTTTCATCTGCAAATTATTTTGTAGGTGGGACGCCCTTCACGTGCTTGGAGCAAATGGATCCTCGACAGCGGTTGCTCATGGCACATTACCGGTGACGCTTCACTATTCGCAACACTGTCGAAGAAGAATAAAGAAGGATACGTCTCTAATCACCTTTTTATTACTGTTATTTATTTTGTGATTATTATTATATCTGTGATCTAACTGCTAACAAGTTTTTTAATTAGCAATATTCTGCTGCCTACTCTATTCACCCCCCTCTAGAGTATTCTGCTTTACGATTTCGTTCCTACTACCCTAAGTTATAGTCTGAATCCTAAGTTTACCAAAGTCATTGTATGAATCCTAAGTTTACCTAAGTTATTGTCTGAAAACTTATAATTCTAACATAAATCTCATAAACGTAAGTACTTACATCCGTCGCTGTAAAAGCATGAAAATTTTTTAGCAAATATAGCTCCATGCGCCCAAGTCAAGTATAGCTCCATGCACCCAAGTCAAGTGTAGCTCCATGCGCCCAGACAGTGCAACTCCATGCGCCCACTCAATGAAGCTCCATGCGCCCAGTCAAGTGTAGCTCCATGCGTCCAGTTAGTGAAGCTTCATTCTCCCAAGACTAGCTCCTCCGAACGGAGGGCGTATAGCCTGAAACATGGCTATGCACCCAAGCCTGACTCAGTTAAA
The DNA here is from genome assembly GCA_029216955.1 of Iris pallida. NCBI lineage: Eukaryota > Viridiplantae > Streptophyta > Magnoliopsida > Asparagales > Iridaceae > Iris > Iris pallida. Next base: position 6,302,402 of record JANAVB010039218.1, read on the forward strand.
GCCATGATCAAAATGTGCACCGAAGCGCATGGCCACGTCAGTCTTTACGAGCAGTCGTGCACCGAAGCATGCGGCCACGTCAACACCACGACCAACCCACGATCTCGTAGCCTGTATGCGCCTACATCCTATGAGCCCAAAGCAGGACTATCCGCCCACATAAGAACCACCGTGTTTCCTCATGTGGGTGTATAACTTCATTCCAGCTCGAGAACGAATATAAAAGGCGGGGCTCACCCCTTTCAAAACAGAGAACGAAGAGCATTTTTAAGAGCCAAATTGCTATACTTCTTGCTAGTTATTCGAGAGTTAGCAATTTGCTTAGGTTTTCTTCCACATTTGTAATCGAAGTGTCAACAGAGTAAAGGAGCAACTGCAGCTCGATCTCCATCATCCCATTCCCAAGAATTCTTTTTTGTACTCGGGGATCCTCAGCACAGGATCTCTCAGACGTACTCAATTTGTGGTGCCTTGCGCCAATAAAAGAAAAGACTACATTTTTTTTTCTATTTTGTGTGTGTCTACAAAAATAGCGACTCTGCTGGGGGCTACCTTTTCCTCTGACGAGAAGGTGGTGATGCAATCCGATACCGACAAAGTGGGGAGTACTCAGAAGATGCTGATCGTAAAGTTCGATCAGCAGGCGTTCGAAGAGATGCTCTCGAGGTACGGCTCTACTCCCTCAAAATCAGCAAAGCCAGACAAGTCTCGCAATACTTGGCTTCCGAAGGCTCGTTGTGCATATTCTGCTAGTGTCATAGCAGATATGCAGCTGGAGGACTCTGCCACAGAAGTTCCCCAAATGGAGAAGGCTCACACCGTTTCGGGCTCTACTAGCCCAGTGACTTCTTCCCTGCACAACCAACAACAGGGTGTTCAACACCCGAGACTTGGCAAAGAAAAATACTATGATGCCAAGAATCGGGGTGTGCGACACTCTGGCCGAACCCGGCGAGGCTTACAAACTTACAAACGAAGGAGGCCAAATTGGGAGAAAACAACGCTGCTCTACCAGGCATGCGCCCAAAGGAGTGTTTGGGCATACAGCCCCAACAAGAACACTTCTACCTTCAGCAGGCTGGGCATCCAAGGCCATGCGCCCAAGGCTATGCACCCAGGCTCTCCGGATCCATACTATACGCCCACATCAAGGAGGCTCAGACATGTTGTCAAAGAGCATGCGCCCAAGGCCAGTCTCCAAGGCCTACGCACCCATAACAAAAAGACAGGTCCCAACACGTATAGCACAGTGCCGTCTTTAAGGATATCACAGAACTTAGGTGTGGGGGTTGCTCCTGCACACGAAATAAGTGTGGATGTGCCTACTCTCCTTACGAACCCGCATGCAAAGTTCAGCGATGCATGCAACATGGATTATAAAACAAAACTCCCTTCCGCTGACTTGCGCAACATAATAAATCATAAGCGAAAAGCAAGAAAGAACATAACAATTCATAGCGCACTTTCGTACACCAGTATTGCTATCAGCTATTGTTGCTGCAAAACAACAAGAGCGCCATAGAGAAAGTCCGTGTTTCAATGGCTGCACTTCTCTGACGACGAGAAGCCACTGTGTGTTTCATCCAACACGGCTTCGTGGGGTCCCCCTTACGGAAGCTCCAATCAAATACGGTGGACTATAACCCAACTTTCTCTCTTAGCTCCGTAAGAAGAAGAAGGAAAAGTCTACAACAGATGGCCAACAGGCTGTCATATCCGAAGGAGTCTATATGGGCATTCGATCAAAGACAAGATTCCGTATGGACGATGAAGATTCCCAAGCCGGGGTAGCATTCCCTCAGAATCTGAAGTAGATGACCCCCACACAGGGGGTAGCCTTTCAGAGGACGTTGATCCCTCCGAATCCGATGGCGACTACCTACCTCCTCTACATGAAGATGAAGGACTTATCCACTCGGAAAGAGACAGTATCAGCACTAGTTGTACTGTTCATCCTCGTATGCTATCAACATACATAACGGATGGAGAAAGACCTGAAGAAGCCAGTGATCAGACTAGCAAACGGGTAGAGGGTCTTGAAACAGCATTCGCCAAGATCACTGATATGCTTACCAGCATCATGGCAGTTAAAGCTGCTGGGGCTGTTCCTCCACCTCAACAGAACGTCTCGGCCCACGCTAGTACGGCTCACAGCAATAACCCTCCGTCACTACAAAAGGAATATTATTCCATTGTGCCTCCTCCAAATCTTACGAATGCCGGGGATGGTCCTTCGCCAACAATGCCTAACAACCGTTCAACAGCCGTTTCCCAACACCTGCTCAATCAGCATAATGTAATTAATTCCTTGGTGGCTCACCTCGACATCATCTCACACAAAGACGAGCTTCAGAAGATGGGGATATCTCAACCATATCCCTCTGAGTGGGAGAATGCTACTTGACCTCCTAACTACAAGCCGCTGACACTGAACTCATTTGACGGGTTGACTTCTCCTCGTCAACACATGATGTACTTCAATACACAGACTCTGTACTTGGCCAGAGACGATCTGTTCCTGTCGAAGCTATTTATTAGCACCTTGCAGGGGTAGCCTTCGAATGGTTCTGTAGCCTGTCTGACGGGTGTATCAATTCATTCAAAGACTTGGAGAGGTTGTTCCTCAACAGGTTTTAGAAGAGTGACATGCATGTTAGTTTGTCCACCCTTATTGAGACCAAGCAAAGAAGGACTGAGTCTGTCATCGCCTTCATCGAACGCTTCAGGCGGCTAGCACTAAAAATGACCTTCGGCATACCAGACTCAGAACTTATGGATACTTGTCGACATAACTTCCTTCCTATAGTGAAGTTTTGTCTCGGTATACATAAATATGATACATGGCCCGCTTTCATTGGGGCCGCTGATGTTGCTGAAAACGACGTTCCTAACTTGGAACTACTGGAGTTGAAGACACCCAAATTCGAAGGCAAGGGCAAGCATCCTCAAACTATCTCTGTACGTGGGGGGAAAGGGAAAGAAGTCCTGAAAGTCGACACATCTAAAGGAGCTTCCAATTCTCAGGGCACCTCCGAAAAGCTAAAGGAGACCTTCTCCTACGACGAAGACGATGTCATCACCATCTTCAAAATATTGAGAAAGGGCAATAAGCTGACATTGCCTCCACCACGACGTCCTGCATAGGCGAGCCAGCTCAATGATCCCAAGTACGGTCTCTATCATCAGTACGTGCATCACTCCACCAAGGACTGCATCGTCCTAAAGAAGAAGATACAACAGCTTATAGACAGTCAAGTGATCAACCTCGAAGCTGAAGACAAGGTCGTATCTGCTAACATGATCTCTCTTCAGTTTGGCGACTTTTCTCCTACAGAAGTCCCAGACGGCGTGGCCCCAATCCCCAAGCAGATGATGGAAGTTGTCATCCTACCACCAGCTCGCAACTCGACTTTGGTCCCACTCACAACTGAACGTGGCGAGATCGTGTGGGTCTACCCAGACCTTGTCCAAGAAGTGACGCAGGGGGTAGCACCTCCTAAAGCAAGAAATTCAAGCCATGCCATATGGTATCCTCCCCCATCTACGAGGTTCTATTTGGCGGGATGCGATCAGGAAAGGCTTGTCTTCGGACGTACGATCCCGTACAAGAAGAAGCAGTACCTTCTCAAGCTCCTGCTGCCCCCACAAGCTCAGAAGTCGGTCCGTCCAAGCCTCAAACCACGAACAAATCCAAACAGAAGTAGACGGTTAGACAAATCTTTAAAGATGCCAGCTCCCGAAGGCATGGATCGACCCTACAACTTTGACATACTGGCTCAGCTAGCCATTACACCAGCCAGGTTGTCCCTATTCGATCTATTGCGACTCTCCTAAGAAACGTGAAAGGCCTTGAGTGAGGTATTTCTACAAGCCGACTCTTACCTTGTTGAAGTCAAAGCCCCCACTGAAGATCATGTCTCATGTCCCTACTGCCACATACTATGGAAGTGGTGCCCAACTTAACCTTCTCACAGGAGGACATGCTACTAAAAAATAATCGTCATGATAGACCCATGTACTATACAGGGTATATTGGAGCGATCAAGGTGGACCGCATTCACAACGATCCAGGATCCTCCCTCAGCATCATTCCTAGAAGTTTGCTTCAAATTTTGGAAATCCCTTTGCACAAGCCGTCCGCAACCAGCACAACTATCATGGCTTTCAATGCTGGTCGAAGCCATCCGCTGGGCAAGATCCGTCTTAAATGTCAGATCGATGATCTTCGAACGGAGGTTTCCTGCTATGTGATCGATGCCAATGTATCCTACAACGTCTTGTTAGGACTTCCATGGATACACGAGAATATGATCGTTCCTTCCACACTTCACCAGTGCTTCAAGTACGTCAACAGAGACGGTGTCGTGAAGACGGAGTTTGCCGATGTCGATCCTTTCAAGGGCATCGAAGCATACTATGGAGATTCGATACTTTACTAGTCTCAATCCCCCAAGGATGACGGCAATGAAACTGATAATGAAGCTGAAGAAAGTCCATCCTCCAATGATGGTCCTCTGATTATCCGAGTCAAAGGACGTACTACTCAAAAAAGTACTCCGAAGCCTCTCACAATCTGGGTGAAAAAAAAGAACCCTGACAAGGTCAAGCTACTGACCATCACTCTCAACAAGACACCCCGGGAGGAACCTATTGACACCCATCCCCCCAATCCTGAAGAATTACCCTACGTGGTGAACTCGGCCAAGACTATGGCTCCACTTCCAGATGATGATCCTCTCAATGAGTATATTAATACTCATAATAATGTACCTTCAGCGGACGATGTTATCCCTGAAGAAGAACTTGTGTTTTTCCTTAGTAAAGTTTTATCTTTGAATTACTCTGATGTCTATAAATCTGTAAACTACTATATAGATACGATATATGCTCTAGAGAAGGACATAGGACCACACCTCTGTATGCCGGTCACAACACCTCATCTACGAGAAAAAGTTTACCCTGAAGATATCCTCTACTTCATCGTCCCAGCCAGAAAGAAAGATGAAGAGCTAATCATCTTCGGTCGTATAATTGGCGAGAGAAAGTTTGTTCCAGACTCCACTTCTCCCAAGCACAACACAGAAGCTGACTATGACACCGGGAAACTACAATTTTTTTGGTATAGTTGGCAGGCCAAGAACATCATCCAGAACATGGGACATGACATCAAAGCGACAAAAGGCTAAATTATGGCCGAGGACGACGGTTGCCAATACGACACTTTGCTCCCCCCGGCAAACCCGAGAATTACTATCAACGAAGCGGTGTTGGTGGGCTATGTCTCTCCTCCAACAACTCCCGAAAGATCAGATAATAAAGCAGATCGTTGTTCTCATTCTTCTGATTCCTCCCTCTGGGACTCAGACTCCAACATCGACGACATGTTCAAAGCAACTCTGTCCGTCAACATGGTTTTCGCCGACCAAATTACAGATGATGTCCAATCAATCGAACTCGAACAATAGGCTCAAAAGATGGACACCAGGTGGGAGCTATGCTTCGAACAACGGGAATCACCTACCGAAGACGAGGTCATCTAAGTCAATCTAGGAGATTAAGCATCCTTCAAACCAATCTTCATCAGCAAAAGCCTATCTGGCGATGAACGCCAATCTCTTATACAGCTTATAAGAGAATACATCGATGTCTTCGTATGGAGCTATGAAGATATGCCAGGCTTGGACCCTAAAGTCACCATGCATCGCCTGAACATCTCATCTAAAGCTAAGCCAGTGAAGCAACAACAACGACCATTACGACCAGACATCATGGAAGCCATTGAGAATGAAGTCAAGAAGCTCATTGCCAGTGGATTTATTCGTGAGGAACAACACCCGGATTGGGTTACCAACATCGTTTCTGTCATAAAAAAGAACGATAAAGTTCGAGTCTGTATCGACTACCGTTATTTGAACTATGTAAGCCCGAAAGACGAGTTCTCCCTACCGATCACTGACGTAATGATCGATAATACTTGTGGCTTCGAGCGGATGTCCTTCATGGATGGGTTCTCAGGCTATAACCAGATTAAGATGTTCCCCGACGACGAGAAGCACACATCTTTTCGAACACCGTTGGGGGTATACTGCTATACGGTGATGCCTTTCGGATTGAAGAATACAGGGGCAACATACCAGCGAGCCATGAACACAATTTTTTACGATCATTTGCACAAAACTGTAGAGTGCTACGTAGACGATATCGCAGTCAAAAGTTACCTCAAGGGCAACTACAACCAAGACTTGAGAACGATGTTCGAACTAATGCGTACACACCAACTCAAGATGAATCCAACCAAGTCTTTTTTGGGAGTCTCCAGCGGCATGTTCCTTGGTTTCGTCATCACTTCAAAGGATATACATCTGGACCCGGAGAAAGTGAAGGCTATTCTCGACATGCATCCTCCAAAAAACCTCAAAGAGCTACACGGACTACAAGGAAGGCTATCCTACATCAGATAATTCATTTCGAACCTCTCTGGAAGGTGTCAACCATTCACTCAGCTCATGAAGAAAGGCGTATCTTTCGTCTGGACTGAACAATCTCAACGCGCATTCGACGACATCAAGGCGTATCTTACAAGCCCTCCAGTATTGGTTGCTCCAATAATGGAAAAGCCCTTCCTACTGTATATTCGTGCAATGGATTATTCTCTTGGCGTCCTCTTAGCTCAGAAGAATGAAGGCAGCTATGAACAGGCAATTTACTACCTCAGTCGCACAATGGTCGGTGCCGAGCACAGATACACAACAATGGAGAAAGAATGCCTCGCACTAGTATTTGCCATCCAGAAGACGCGCCACTATGTGTCTGGGCAGACTATCCACATTATATCTAAAGTCAACCCTCTCAGAATACTCATGACTAAACCGGGCTTTCTCAATTTCCGTTTAGCTACATGGGCAATGCTGTTGACTCCGTACGATATGATCTTCGTTCCTCAGAAGGCAGTAAAAGGCTAAGCATTAGCTAATTTTCTAGCAGCTCATCCGGTGCCGGAATCATCCAAACTCTACGACGAAATCTCCGACGAAGTGGTGGAGTCTAACACTGCAACTGAAGAAATTCCTATTTGGCCAATGTTCTTCGACAGAGCATCAAGAATAGGACCCAAATGGAATATCGTGGCTGGAGTAGGTGTCATTCTTGTGTCACCTGATCATCTGGTTATACACTGTGCATATTCTCTCGTGGAACCATGCACCAACAACGTGGCCGAATATAATGCTCTATTAATCGGCATACAACTGGCAAAGCAACTGGGAGTTGACTATCTAGAAGCTTACGACGATTCCAAGCTAATAGTTAGTCAGGTCCGAGGGGATTATGAAGTTCGCCATGAAGATCTCATCCCCTACCACAGAGCAACAATCGAGCTGGTGTCTACTTTTGCTGGATTTTTTATCGAGCACGTGCCTCGACTACAAAATATAGAAGCAGATGCTCTAGCCGGTCTCGCTGCTTCCTTGACCGTTCCTACCAATACACAGCAGTCGATCAAAGTGTCTGGTCGGGAATTATTCTGTGTGAAAGATGCCTTGCATATTCATCACATTTACGTAGCGGAAACAAATGTCGATGTCAAAGACTGGAGATTTCCCTTCATAAACTACGCTGTCTATGGAATCCTCCATGAGGATCCAAAAGAGGCAGTATCCATCCAAAGGCGATCCTTCAGATTTTACTACGACACAGCTACCAAGATGCTGTACCAACACTCTTACGACGGGCTACTATTACAACGCTTATCAGACACAGAAGCCAAGCACGCACTCCGGGAGGCTCACAATGGCGTTTGTGGTGCACATCAACAGGCCCCAAATTACAAGATCGTCTCAAGCGAATGGGTTATTATTGGCCCACAATAATAGCGGATGCTATTGAATATGCAAAAAAGTGTAGAGCTTGCCAGTTCTACGCCGATTTCATTCATCAACCTTCAGAGTTTCTATACCCGACGGCAGCATCTTGGCCATTTGAAGCCTGGGGTATGGATGTCATAGGACCAATCAGCCTACCATCCTCCAAAGGATATCGGTTCATCCTAGTTATAACCGATTACTTCTCCAAATGGGCGAAAGCTATACCGCTTACCAAAGTGAAGACGTCAAACATGATCAGTTTCATCAAACATCATGTCATCTACCGCTTTGGCCTACCTCGCATGATCATCTATAACAATGGTCTACAGTTTGCAAGCCATGTATTTTATCGATTCTGCGACAATAATCGAATCCAGAACGTAGCTTCTACTGCCTACAATCCAGCGGCTAACGGGCTAGCAAAAGCCTTCAACAAAACCATCATAAAACTTCTCAAGGAGTTCGTGTCTTCAAATAAGCACGATTAGAGCAAGAAGCTCGGTGAATGTTTACGGGCCTATCGCACAACTGTCCGGACTCCAACAGGTAGTACGCCATTCTCTCTGGCTTATGGGAGCGAAGTAGTTCTTCTTCTGGAAATCTAGATTCCTTATCTTCGGGTAGCCCTAGCCAGTCAGCTCACTACTGAAGAGGGCTACCGTCTGCGACTCCATGAACTCGAAGCGCTAGATGAAAAACGCTTATTAGCTCAACAGCATATTGAGCTACACCAAGCACGCCTTTCCAGAGCTTTGAACAAAGAGGTGAAGGAAAGGATCTTCCAAGTCGTCAATTTGGTCATAGCAGTGAGAAGACCGATGGTCATGACGCACAAAACAAAAAGAAAATTCTAGCCTAAATGGGAAGGTCCTTTCGTCATAGAATTGGTGTATTCTAACGGTGCGTACCGGCTGACCAAGCCTGACGGTGACTTGCTCATGATGCATATCAACGGCAAGTTCCTAAAGAAGTACTATGTGTAACCTCTTTTCGTTCACCTATATTCACTCATGTAAATGTACAGTGTGATGTTTATATGATTCAAAAAAGCAAAAATAAAACTATCTAACTATTATCTGTATTTCAAGAGTCTTGAATACGTCCTGGATAATAGGTCCTCTAAATATTTCCCGAGTGGAATCATTTCCATTTTTTGACTCCGTCCAGACTCAGTTTGACGAAAACAAATCACGTCCCTATTACCTCTAAATTGTTTTTCGATAATTATTTCCCCAGCAGAATGATCAAATATTTTGCCACGTCCACATAACCTCTTAGCGAAGCATTCATCAAAGATAGTCATGTCCACACTACCTCTGAACTATCCACTCCTCCCTAATGCTATATATCTTTCCACATCCATATTACCTCTGGTCAGATATAGAACATCCTATGATATTACGTCCATATTACCTCTACTAGCAGCTTCATTCAACTTATTATCTATATTCGAATCATTCGAATATAAAACGGATAATAGGTCCACATAAAATTTTCCAGCGGAATACCCATCAGAAATATCCTCGCTACGTCCACATTAACTCTAGCATCAATATTTCACAAAACCACATTCACTTCTCAAAAGATTCTTTATTCAGTACTTAAACGTCTATCAAAAGACGTAAAAAGGGTACAAGAGTTGTGACGGCCAAAAAAAAGAATTACAAAAATCTACAGGATACACAGGCAGTTTATGCTGTCCCTCAAAGCAACAATCTCGGCTTCAAATTTTATAGCAACTCGACGCCGTGCCTCTTCTTGACGAGCGGCTTCATCTTCAAAGAGGATAAGACTCTGATGCTCCCCCTCCAACCTCGCCATCTGCTCTTCTAAACGGGCTAAAGCGGTGGCAGTCATGGCAGCCTGGGAAGATAATCCTCTTGTTCAGATGACACCGCCCTCAAGTGAGCTTCCAATTGGGCGATCTCGTTCCTGATCTGTGCAGTGTGATTGTGCTTCTCAGTGAGCTGCATAGCCAGCATGTTCTTCGAGGCAACACGTGCCTCACTTGTAGCATTAAATTGGCAGTACTGGTCAGCCAGCTCGCCAATCTCCTGAACGAGGGTGTCCTTCCTTGCCTGAAAGGTAGCCTTCTCCTCCGCAAGAGCTGTCATCAAGGCCTCATCCTCTGCACGGAATAGTGACGTCGGGCTCCGCTGTTTGGCATCCCAGAACCAGGCCACTTGACCCTCTAGGTCGTTCAAAACATTCCTCAGAGTGTTGGCCCACTCCTCATAGACGGCTATGCTCTCGAGGGCCGCTACTTGACATTCGACAACAACCCTCACGGGATCGACGGCAGCGCTTCGATTCAAGACTCCGAGAAGCTTCATCTTCAGTACAGAGTAGAAAGCTTTGATAACTTCCTGGGCCATCTCCTCATATTCATTGGAGGTAGTTGGAGAGGAGGAACACCTGACAAAAAGCTAAACTTGACAAGAAAATTTATTCCACCAGAAACTACTCCTTATTATCATGTGTCACGTCCATATTACCTCTGATACCGATAGTCTTCCGACTCAACACCCATACCCAATCCGGAATAAAAGATATGGTGTCAAGATCACAAAACCTATCACGACCATGCTACCTCTGTTGGGTTTGATTTCAAATCTGTTACCCGTACCACTGGTGTGTCAAAGTGCAATAGTTCCACGAAAGTTTCATTCCAATCTATTTGCTCGCATTTTCGGATACACAAAGGGGCAATAGGTCCAAACAAAAAAAAGAGGTAGGAATCCTCCAGCGGGATACCCTTTACACAAATACGGTATTTGGCTCTCTAATACAAACACGACAGATACCACAAACAAATAATGGAGCGAATGTATTCTGTTTATTCAAAATCAGTTACATTCACAGGACTACACCTCATAAGCAAAAAAAAAGTTCTCCATCCCTTCATCTGAGCAGGAGGATTACATTTGACGTCCAAAAGAGGTAAAACACAAAGCAAAAGACAAATAGAAATACCAAGACTTTTACGAACATTTATGGGAACCAGTGGTTCCTAGCTGTGTCGAGGCATGTACCATTCCCTCACCTATGTCGCATATGAAGGATCTATTTGATTAAGGTCCTCGTCCGGGACAGGTGGGTCAGAACTCTAAGTGCTACTACCTTCAGACTTAGGCTCCTTCTTTATAACAGCTTCAAACTTGGGAGTAATTCTTTCCCTGATGGGCACCAACTCTTCTTTTACATTAATATTTGTTATCACCTCCTCCTTAACGAACGGTGACTCTTGTTTGATAAAAGAAGACAGCATCTCCTCCTTCATAAAGGTCTCAGCCTTCGGTATGGGTGCTGCAAGAAGCAAGGGGCAGAAAGACAGTCAAGATTAGAAAATTGTAGGAAAAACTATGTTCTGAAGGACTTCTATGCGCCCAAAGGGATATGCGCCCAAAACATGACATGTGGGCGCATAACTCTCGGTCAGTACACGGGCGTATGACGTGCCACAGCTTAAAGGGCACATAATATGGCAACACGGAGGTGCATAGCACACCACAGTGTTGGCGTATGAGTTCTGTGGGCGCATAGTAATGCTCACAGAAGTATATTGCCCTAGACGCAAGTACCCAGGCAGAAGAGAAGTCCGAGCGTCGCAAATTAATGCTCGAGACTTCATTTTTTGAAGTATGCCCTGACCCAAAATCGGGTCCTGGACTGCCGAGGACGCTATCGCAGGAGGAGAGTCACTCGGCGCAGCCCCCTTGCCCTTCGTGGATCTCTTGGCGGCCTTGGGAGACATGGTTCTCAAAGAAAGAAGATGAAGAGTTTTCAAAGAAATTAAAAGAGAAAGGAATAATAAAATTTCTCCCTCCTCCAAGGCCTATTTATAGGCACGGGCCACTTCTTATGCGGCCGCTCGCTGTATGTGCCTATTGTATTGTATACGCCCACTACAGCCTATGCAGCCACGTGAAGGATCAGCCCTCTACATACTATGTGACTGTCCCTCGCTGGCGTGGATAATATGTAAAGGATGGACCGCTTCAAATTCTGTTCTAATGAATCTGTTAGTTCGGATTTCGAAGAAAATCTTAACAGTCGTATCTCCCTGACAGGCTGGCCAAATACTATGCGCCCATGGAGAGGGCCGTGCTATGTGCCCATTGTCTCACAAGAAGACGATCCATGCTTCTTTCAAACTATTTCTAACTTGTTCAAGTATCGAAAACTTTGAAGGAGGTATTGTAGAAGCATGAAAATTTTTCAGGAAATATAGCTCCATGCGCCCAAGTCAAGTATAGCTCCATGCACCCCAGTCAAGTGTAGCTCCATGCGCCCAGACAGTACAATTCCATGCGCCCACTTAATAAAGCTCTATGCGCCCAGTCAAGTGTAGCTCCATGCGCCCAGTTTAGTGAAGCTTCATGCGCCCAAGACAAGCTCCCCCGAAAGGAGGGTGCATAGCCTGAGACATGGCTATGCGCCCAAGCCTGACTCAGTTAAAGCCATGATCAAAAGGTGCACCAAAGCGTATGGCCACGTCAGTGTCCACGAGCAGTCGTGCACCAAAGTATGCGGCCACGTCAATACCATGACCAACCTACGATCTCGCATCATATATGTGCCTACATCCTATGCGCCCAAAGTAGGACTATGTGCCCACATAAGAACCAGCGTGTTTCCTCATGTGGGTGCATAACATCATTCCACCTCAAGAATGACTATAAAAGGGGGGCCTCATCCCTCTTCAAAAAAGAGAACAAAGAGCATTTTCAAGAGCCAAATTGCTGTACTTCATGCCAGTGAGCCGAGACTTAGCAATTTTCTTAGGTTTTCTCCCACTTTTGTAATTCGAGTGTCAACGGAGTAAAGTAGCAACTGCCGCTCGATCTCCATCGTTCCATTCTCCAGAATTCTTTTTTATACTCGGGGATCCTCAGCACATGATCTCTCAGGCGTAATCGATTTGTGGTATCTTGCAAAAATAAAAGAAAAGACAACATTTTTTCTTCTTCTTTTGTGTCCACAGTCGCCTTGGCCCTTTCGTCGACGAAGCTCCCTTTCTTCCGTCTCTTGTGGATACGCTGGAATACATCGTGCATGGTGACCGAGTCAGCAGGTTTTCCCTCCTTCAATGACTGTTGGGTCTGCATACAAAATATTTATAGAATTTAATTAATTAATTATATTAATAGTACCGAATTAGATAGTGAATGAATTTGCGGTATCTCACCAGATCTACAAGCGTCGCTGCGTGGTGCTTTGATCCCCACGTATATTGCCCCGCGGCCCGTCGGTTCGCTTTTACTTTTTTCGATTTCTCCTTGAAGGCAGGAGTATCCAACTTCTCCAACATCTGCTCATAGTAGTCCTGGCGGAGCCACTCCTTCTTCGAATGCTCCATTCGAAGGTCATGAACCGCATCCCGGATCTTTTTCTCGACGGCATTTCTATAGGTCTTGTGGATTGCCTCCTCATAATGGGCGGGCCGCTAGTAGGTCCTCTGACATACAAATTCAATTGTCGCTATATTAAAAAAATGTTTGATTAAAGTATAATTAATAATTAACCACAATATATATACCCTTATCTCATCATGCCAGAGGTACTACAATTCTTGGGGCACCTCAGAGAAATTGACGTAGGGGCCATGGTAGTTGGTTCGAATAATCTGCCCTAGAAGCCTGGTAGCATCCCACGATTAAAACCTACAAAGAAGCAACGACTGGATTATTAACTTGAATAAATACAACAAATTTATTAAATTAACTTAAATTTACTTACATGTTACCCACGGGCTATAGCTCTCGTCAGAACACGCCCATCGGCCTCTCTGGTAGGGTGGGTGGATCTGCGGCTCCGTGCATGTACTCGTCGGTTACTGGATGTAACTGAATATGGGGGTACTCTGGGCCCACTGTCGCTCAGCCACTGGTGGATCTACTGGTGGATCCGCTAGCGAAATGGATCTGCTAGCGGATGGAGACCCCATCAATGAATGTGTCGATAGCCCCTGGGTAGATCAACGGCGGGATGAGTCTGTGCCAAGGGTACTCTCCGGGTCGGGATCGCTAGATGGGGACACCGCCCGGGAAGGCTGAATACGACCACGACCACCACCACGAGCACGACCACCACCACCACTGTAGGTCCTAAAAAAATCAAGTGGCATACATCAACAAAGTCAGAAAATCAAGAAATACAACTTTCAGATGAATTGTACAGACATCAGATTGCGCACCCTTCAGATTGTGCAAGAAAGACTGCGCACACTTCCAAGTGCGCAGGCTGACGTGGCAAATCACCATCATTACCTGACACAAATCAAATCTTCTGACAACTGACAGCGCGGAGAACGAGGCGACCGTTCGTTTAAACGTGCGGCACGGCGCTCGAGGACAGCTGGAAGCGCAATCTATGTTAGCGTAATCTATGTTGGCGCAATCTATTTCCTGTGCAGTTCAAGTTGGCGCAATCCAAAACTTGTGCAATTCAATATGCGTGTTCTATCAGTACAAATAATAAAATACACGTGGCATTCATGCCATCAATTGCTCATTTCGTGGCAACTGTCTATGCATGATCATGCGTATTTCAATCAAATGATACCATGTGTCCAAGACAGTTGGCCCATGATCCAGCAACTGCCTGCGCAGTCTATTGCTACGCAATCCATCATGCGTAGTCCAGAATAACTAAAAGTTAGTTATTTCTCAGAATTCTATAAATAGAGTTTCAAGTCTCCATTCAAGGGGATCAAGAATCAATAATCAGAGATCAGATTATAGAGAGATCAGACTTCAAAGTTCAGAGAGTTCAGGAGTTCTTGCCCAAGTGCTGCTGCATTCTTCCGAGGCTTTTACCTTCAACTTTCGAGGCTTTTTGCCTTCAATTCCAGAGTTGTCTTCAACTTCAGAGGCTTCATCTTCAGAGTTCATATCGTCCAAGGGATAAAGCAATCGTCATATAGATTGGATTCCTAAAGTTGTACCATTCTCAGAATTCAAATTGTAATTTTTACAAAGTTTGTATCAATAAAGTTCTTCAACTTTTGTTTTTTCAAACAAAATGGCGACTCTGCTGGGGACGACTTTCTCCTCCGATGAGGAAGTGACAACTCAATGTGACGTAGCGTCTATCGGAAAGACGCAGAAGACACTGGTTGTGAAGATCAACCAGACAGCCTACGAGTCTATGATCAACTCCAAGACCACTCCTCGCACTACAACCACTGCTGCCACAAGCAAAGTGCGCCCAGTATGGGTCCCAAAGACTGCTGCGCATTCCGTTAATACTGCCAGTATGTCTTCTGCGCAGTCTGCCAACAAGACTGTTGCACAGTCCAAAGCTTCTGTCACCAAGCCTACTGCACAATATATCTCTGATACTGCTACGCAATCTGCTATTGCCAGTACACAGAAGACTTCATATGCTGCCATGGCTAAGTATAAAACTTCTATGCCCTTGGCGCAATTGGCTGCCAATCTGTCTGCGCAAACCAATGCTCCAGCATCCAGAGTCCATCCTAAGCACTCTGTAGCAAGAACTCCTGACGTGCAAACCACAGTTTCTGTGGCCAAAACCAGTGCGCCATCCATTCATGCGCAAATTGCTCCTGCACAATCCAAGAGTGACAGCCTTTTGACTAAACTCTCTTCTTCTCATAACAAGGGAAAAGTCTCTGTTCCTCTTCCTAAATATACTGTTGCTCCTGTGCAATTTACTGGGGGTAGCCCTTTGGCTATTCCTCTTCCTCTTCAAAACAAAGGGAAAGGCCCGTTGGTCTTTTCTCAAACTTTCATGTCCCATGACTTAGAAGACAACAGAGGGAAATGCTCTTTAGCTAACCCTTCTTCACAAAACGAAGAAAAAGGCCCTTTGGTCTTTTCTCAATCTTCTTCAGTTTTTACCGAAGAAGATCAATCTGAACGTGCCTCAGCACCAATCAATACTAGAACTCTTTCAAACAAGGATTCTTCTTTCTTTTATAACAAGAAAAATTGTACTGATCAAAGAGGTATTCTTCCTACTCCGGTAGCAGAATTCCAGGACCTCCCAACTCTCAAGATTTCTCGTTCCAGACAGGAAAAAGTGCTGGTGTCTCAAACAGAAACCCCTGGGGGTGAATTTGTTGTTCTTAGAACTTATCTCAACAGACCCACTTCGGTAAAACGAAAACAGCCAATGACGAAGACCAAACATCATCAAAAACAAATCTCCAGGGTTAAAAATCTCGACACTTATGCCAATGAAGTGAGCACTTCCCTGTATACTCAAGGGACTAAATATTTGAAGAATCGGAATCATGTTCCGAATGTTATCAAAGAACAGATCCCTCAGAGTTTTCCTCATCCTGTTGTTGTTCCCGATCTTCGAGAACATCTAAGACAAAAATGAGACAATGTTTCAACATCTTCAGTTCAACCATCTGATCATCATTGCAACCACAAAGTCATCATCCAATGTTGTTGTCAAACAACAAAATGATCCGTCTTCGATCGTTTGACTTTTGCTAAATCTGAACCTATGTCAGAGGAAGACGAAGTCTTATATGTTTCTATCAATATGACTTCCCGAGATACTGGGGGTAGAAGATGCTCTAAGCACGGCAAACCTCGTAAACCAAGCCAACGGTATTTAGAATTACTCCAAGAATCTTCTGAAGGAGTGTTTCGACATACCCGTTCTCGAAGCCGAGATACAATCGGTCAAAGGAATCTTCTTCAAAATCCTTCAGGTTATCTTCCTACTTCTCAGTCAGGAGACGATTCTTTCTCCGACTATGATGCATATAGCGAAAGCTCTGAACAGACAGTGTCTTCCACTGTACCAAGAGAAGTGACAGCTTATGTTGTCAATGAAGATCCAGATGCTTCAACTTCTATAAATCAAGAACAACGAATCGCTGTACTTAAAGACAAGCTAAAAACCATGGCTGAAATGGTTGCTAGTATGCATTCTATCATTGTGGCACAACATGCTACACCACCGACTGCACCTACTACGAGTCCGAAGATTATAGCATCTTCGGTACCTGCCAATACTGGGCTGGGGGTAGTATCTCCTCAAATGCCTCCTGTATAAGTACAAATTCAAACTACACCTAGTCAATCAGGAGCTGGGGGTAGTGCTTACAATGTTGTTCCTCCTCCTACCGCACTAACTCAACCTGTTCCTTCTTCGTCATCTGAAGACGCCAATGAAGCTGTCAAACTCTTGCAAACCCAGTTCGAATCTTTCAAAGAGAAAGACAACTTGCAAAGATTGGGGATTAAGCAGCCCTATCCAGTTGAATGGAAGGAAGTCCCGTTCCCACCGAAGTACAAGATTCCAACAATCTTTTTGTTCGATGGCAGTACTTCTTCTAGTCAATTCATCAATCATTTTGAGGTAATGACCATTCAACTCCAGCCAAATGGCGCTCTTCTTACCAGAGTGTTCGTCGGTTGTTTAGCCGACGTAGCATATGACTGGTATAGAAGTTTGCCCGATGGTTGTATCACTTCTTTCTCAGGTCTTTAGCAAATCTTTCTGGAACGATTCTATGAAGGATTCAACGACATGACTATGTCGGCTCTCAACAAAATCAAACAGAAACACAATGAAACTGCTGAGAGCTTTATCAAATGGTTTCGCCGTGAAGCTTTGAAAATGCCTCCTGAAACGCTAGCTACTGTCACTATTAATACTTGTAAGGCAAATCTTTTGCCTATCATTAGTATGTGGACGAGATCTACCCAATTCCAAGATTGGCCTTCATTCATTGTCAATGCTAAAGCTGTAGAAGTGAGTACCGAGAAGTTCAAACAATTAGGGGTACAGATGTCTAAACCCGATCGAGATGAACATCAGATATCAGGTGGTGGCAATCTCCATTACAACCGTAAAGCTAAAGAGACTTTGAACATTAATTTGAACAAGAATAAAGAATCTTTGGCTGTAAATGTGGCTCCGCCTACTTCCACTCCTACTCCTTCTGCACCTCCACCGAGGGAACCTCGTCCGAAAGTAGAATATTCCTTCGACGAGAACGATACTGCAAGCATCTTTGAATGTTTACTCAAAAGCAACAAGATTCAGCTCCCAGACCCAAAGAAAACTGATGAAGTCGGTAAGACAAATCATCCTAAATATTGTGTCTACCACAGGTTCATTGGACATCCTACTCGAGCATGCTACGTGCTCAAAGGCAAAATTTAAGAGCTTGTCAATGCTGGTGTCGTCACTCTGCAGCAAGATGAGAAGACTGTTACTGCGAATATGATTTCAGTTCAGTTTGGTGATTTTCCTCCGAAGATGTTACAGCATGGTGTCATTCCAATTCCCAAAGCTACTCTTGAGATTAAGAATCTCCCACTTCTACCAAATAAAGGACTTATCCCTATATTTCTTGACAACGGTGAAATTATGTGGATTCATCCTGATCTTGCTCCGAAGTTTGAGGTGTCCTCTTCTTCCAAGAATAAAGATCATTCTAAAGGCAAGATGAGGACTTGCAACATGGTGTCTTTTGATCCCATAGTTGACGAAGAGATTCTGTTAGGCACCAGATCAGGGAAAGCCTATTTGAAAGATCATTCTGAAGTTCAAGAGAATCCTACTTCTTCTTCTGAACCTATTCCTGTGCAACCTGCCTCATCTGAAGAAATTCCTTCTACATCTTCACCAGTTGTAGTGCCTATTCCTCCCAAGCCGGTGGTTGCTGACAAAGGCAAACAACAAGTCCGCTTTGACAAACCTCTGAAGAAATCATCACCTACAGGACTTGAAAAGCCATACAATTTTGATATATTGGCTCAACTAGCCAATACACCGGCTAGGCTATCAATTTTTGAGCTCTTACGCCTTTCTAAAGAGACTCGAGAAACTCTAAGTGAAGCCCTGATGCAAGCTGAAACTTGCCTAACTCTTCTCAAAAAGCCAGATGTCGAACCGGTCTCTTGTCGTCATTGTCACAGCGTATTAGAGTTGATTCCAAATATCACTTTCACTCAAGATGATATGCTACTGGAGGATAACAGGCATGATCGTCCTCTCTACTATACAGGGTATGTCGATTTAATGAAAGTCGATCGTATCCTGATAAATCCAGGGTCTGCACTTAGCATCATGCCAAAGACAATACTAGACGCCTTAAAGATACCAGTGCATAGTCTTTCAAGCACAATCACCACTATCTTAGGATTCAACCAAGGAAGGAGTGAACCTTTGGGCAAGATCCGCTTAAAACTCCAAATAGGCAATCTTCGCACAAAGGTGACCTTCTATATCATTGATAATCATGGTTGTTCTTATAACGCTCTTCTGGGAAGACCATTCCTCCATGAACATAATGTTGTTCCATCAACTCTTCATCAATACTTCAAATATGTTGATGATAAAGGAGAAGTTCACAAAGAAGTTGCAGACCTTTATCCTTTCAAGGGCGTCGAAGCGTATTGCAACGATGCTCGCATGTATAAGGAAGAATTTATGAAAGTGGTATTGGCCATGGATACTAAAGAAGACCAAAAAGCAGTGCCCAATGACACTCTCATCATACCTGTCAAAGGGCGTGTTTCTCATCCTCAGTCTTCTAAACTACTGGCTATTCATTTGCCAGTCCAGAGACAATCTACTAATGACGATCAAGATAAAAGGGAGCTCACCTCTTCTGAGCTACTTGTTATCGACTTACGTCGTAACAAAGACAAAAAGCAGCTCACTTCTTCTGAGCCACTTGTTGTTGATTTAACTCACAACAAAGAAAAAAGGGAGCTCACCTCCTCTGAGCCACTTGTTATTGACCTTCGTCGTAACAAACTTTTTTAACGTTCTTATTCTCCCCCTTTTGTAATTAATCTGACCAAGCCTGCTAAGGCTAAAGGTCCTGCTGTAAATACAGATGTACATATCAATGAAAAAGTATTTACTTTCCAGTATACTGATGTTATTTATCATACAAAATGCTATTTGGATATGTTAGATAGCTTCAAATCATTTACAATGGGAGTTGTACAATCTCTTCAAACAGAAGTTTTATTTGAAGATCCAGATAACTCTCACCGTATTGTACCTGCTCGAAAGAAAGACGAAAATCCAATACTTTTTAGTAAAGGACCAGAACAACAATTCAGCTATACGGATGATAGCAAATTTAACGATACAGGATATTTACAACTCCGTCGTTATAGTCAACAATCAAAAGACATCATTCGTAAGATGGGTTATGACTTTAAAAATGGCCTCAACTTCGGTAAGGGAAGAAAGACTCCTCTCCGTACCGCTGTTCCACAAGGAAGGTCAGAAATATATTACACCAGGACCAAAAGAGGTCTCGGATATACTTCCCCTCCAATGTTATCCCCAGCAGTTTCCGACTCTAATAACGAAGAATGTTCTAATTCTTCTGATTTCAGATCATGGGATTCTGATACTAGTATCGGTGAAGTCCATCGTGTAATCGTATCTTCCAATATGGTTTCTGCTGAACTTCCGGAAGGATATGATGAGGACATTGAAGAAAGTTCTGAAATAGATCCTTAGGCACAACAGATGGATAATCAGTGGGTACCCCGATTTGAACAAAGAGAACCTCCTACTGAAGATCAACTAGTTCAAGTTGATGTAGGAGAAAGCGAGTTACCTCGTCCAATCTTTATTAGAAAGAATCTTCCGAAAGCAGATAAGCAAGAGTTGATTCTTCTCATTAAAGAATACATTGACGTCTTCGCTTGGAGTTACGAAGATATGCCAGGTTTAGATCCCAAAATTGCTACTCACAAACTGAACATTCTTCCTAATGCTAAACCAGTCAAACAGCAGCAACGGTAATTCAAGCCTGAAATGATGGATACAATTGATGATGAAGCCAAGAAGCTTATCGCTTGTGGCTTCATTCGAGAAGAACAACATCTTGATTGGGTAGCCAACGTTGTTCCAATTCTGAAAAAACTGGCAAAGTTCGAGTTTGTATCGACTTTCGGGATCTTAATAAAGCATGTCCGAAAGATGAATTTCCTCTTCCTATTACGGACGTTATGATTGACAATACTTGTGGGTTTGAGCGAATATCTTTTTTGGATGGATTCTCTGGATACAATCAGATCAAGATGAATCCCGAAGATGAAAAACACACATCTTTCCGTACTCCTCGGGGAGTCTATTGCTACACAGTGATGCCATTTGGTCTCAAGAACGCTGGTGCAACTTACCAACGGGCCATGAGTACCATTTTCAGAGAACATCTTCGCAAAATAGTCGAATGTTACGTTGATGATATCGCTGTTAAAAGTCGTCTGAAAGAAGATCATATCCAAGATTTGAGAACAATCTTCAATCTCATGCGTCAACATCAGCTCAAGATGAATCCCACCAAGTCATTCTTGGGTGTCTCTAGTGGCAAGTTTCTCGGCTTCCTTATTACCTCTTAGGGTATACACGTGGATCCCGAGAAGATCAAAGCCATTCAAGAGATGCGTCCTCCACGCAACCTAAAAGAGCTACAAGGATTCTAAGGTCGACTTGCGTACATCAGGAGATTCATTTCGAACTTGTCTGGATGCTGTAAACCATTCACTCAGCTAATGAAGAAGGGTGTATCTTTTATTTGGACTGACGAATGTCAACAAGCATTTGACGACATCAAACGATATCTCATGAACCCACCAGTTTTGGTGCCACCAATCTCAGGCATTCCATTCTTAATGTACGTCCGTGCTATGGATCATTCATTGGGTGCTTTACCTCGCCCAAAAAAATAAAAAAGGCCACGAACAGGCTATCTACTACCTCAGTCGTACTATAATTGGTGCTGAACACCGTTATAGTCCGGTCAAAAAAGAATGTCTAGCCCTTATGTTCGACGTTCAAAAGACAAGACATTACATCATTGGTCAAACCATTCATGTCATATCCCGAGTCAATCCTCTTCGGGTACTAATGAAAAAGCCTAGCACACTCAACTCTCGGCTTGCTACATGGGCCATCCTTCTAGCCCAATATGACATGGTGTATGTTCCTCAAAAATCTGTCAAAGGTCAAGCACTGGCAGATTTCTTGGTGGCTCATCCCGTACCAGAAACATCCAAGCTTTACGATGAAATTCTAGACGAGACGTTGGAAGTCAACTTGATCTCTGAAGAATTTCCAACCTGGCGTCTATTCTTTGACGGAGCCTCCAGAATTGGACCCAATGGTGCTATTGTAGCAGGAGTTGGAGTTGTTCTCGTTTCCCTAGAAGGATCAACTATCCAAAGAGCTTATTCTCTAGACGAATCCTGTTCCAATAATGTAGCAGAGTACAATGCTCTACTTATCGGTCTTCAATTAGCCAAGCAATTGAATATTGAATATCTCGAAGTTTATGGCGACTCTAAACTGGTTGTCAATCAAGTTAGAGGAACTTATACGGTCCGTCATCAAGATCTGGTACCTTATTTTGAAGCAGCAGTCAATATGGCTACATCATTTAAAGCTTTCTTTATTGAATATGTACGCCGAGCTTGCAATACTGAAGCAGATGCCTTAGTTAATCTTGTAGGAGTCTTAGCCGTTCCCATCAAAAGACAACAAGTGGTGGTTATCTCTAATCGAGAATTGTTTTGTGTTAAAAACAATCGTAACATCGAGTTCAGTAATTTTGCTAAAATTAATGTTATCAATGAAGATTGAAGAACTCCTTTCATCGACTTCGTGGTTCAAGACATACTCCCCGAAGATCCTAAGGAGGCTACAAGTATTCGACGACGATCTTTACGATTTTACTACAATCAAACCACCAAGACTCTCTATCGGCGGACTTATGACGGTCTCCTTCTACGTTGTCTAGCTGGTGATGAAGCAAAACAAGTACTGCGTGAAGCTTACGATGGTGTTTGTGGAGCACATCAGCCCGGTCCTAAACTACAGGATCGCATTCGAAGAATGGGTTACTACTGGCCCTCTATGGTATCAGATGCCATCGAATATGCAAGAAAATGTCGAGCCTGTCAAATCCATGCAGATTTTATTCATCAACCTTCGGAATTTCTACATCCGACAGCCGCTTTCTGGCCTTTCGAAGCTTGGGGCATGGATGTCATAGGTCCTATTAATCCTCCTTCTTCTAGAGGACATCGGTTCATTCTAGCAATAACAGACTACTTCTCTAAGTGGGCTGAAGCTATACCCTTGGCTGAAGTCAAGACCAGTAGTGTCATCAACTTCATCAAACACCATGTCATTTATTGATTTGGTGTCCCTCGACGAATTATCCATGACAACGGACCGCAATTCATCAGCCAAAAATTTACCAGATTCTGTGATGATCACCGGATTGACAATGTCGCCTCGACTGCCTACAATCCTGCCGCTAATGGTTTAGCTGAAGCCTTCAACAAAACTATTATCAAGCTTCTTAAAAAGTTGTATCTACTAACAAACGAAATTGGAGTGAAAAGCTTGGCGAGTGTCTATGGGCCTACCGAACTACGGTCCGCAACCCTACAGGTTTTACACCTTTCTCTTTGGTATATGGCTGTGAAGCTGTTCTTCCTCTAGAACTTCAAATTCTTTCTTTAAGGATTGCCATTGCTAACGAGCTTACTACAGAGAATAATGATCTTCTTCGACTTCAAGAATTGGAGGCACTTGATGAGAAGCGGTTAATGGCTCAACAACATATTGAGTTATACCAAGCTCGCATTTCTAAGACTTTCAACCGTAAAGTGAAGGTCAGAACCTTTCAGCAAGGAGAACTTGTCCAAACAGTTAGACGTCCTATGACTATGACTCATATGAGCAAAGGCAACTTCGACGCAAAATGGGAAGGTCCCTACGTTATAAGCAAAGTCTTCTCAAATAGAGCTTATCAACTCTCAGAACTGGATGGACGAATTGCAATGATGCCTATTAATGGCAAGTTCCTTAAAAAGTACTATGTGTAAATATAAATATTTGTAAATCATCAGACAAGTTCATGTTCATAAATAAAACTTTATTTTATCATGATTGATAGTACATGATATTAAGGAAAGTCACTATCATCCTTCTCTACATTTGGACGTGGACCAATGTCGTCCTTTTCAAAAACACGGTCAGCAAAAGAGCCGAGAACCTCCTTGCTGGAACCCACTAGGAATTTGCAAGCGACCATCCTCATGGCTTCCTCCTCTTCGGTCCTTCCTGGTTCAAGCAGAAAGTCCAGGATGTCGCGCGGTGGCTTGGGTGCAGACGAACCTTCGCCTACTTCTGCCTCCTTTGATTGAATTGGATCAACAGGACGTTCTTCAACACTTTTTTCAACCTTCGGGGCGAGTTCAGTCTTCTTAAGTGCATCTCCAGACGATATTTTTATGTTAGAAAAGTGGAAGTGTTCCTTTCTGTTAAAATTTTGTTCTATTTATAGGCAGAGATTCTCCAAATGATGAAGCGACACATTCATCCGATGTTTTATCTGTTTATTATCTCCCGACGGTTCGCCCGTTCATCCATCATCATTTGACGATTCATCCGTTCATTTAATTCACTTGATGGTTCGTCCGTTCATTACATTCATCCGATGGTTCACCCATTCATATTTATTCGACGGTTCATCCGTTCATTATCTTCCGATGGTTCATCCGTTCATTATCATCCGACGGTTCACCCGTTCATTCATCATCACTTGACGGTTCATTCATTCGCTATTATCCATTTTTGACGGTTTGTCCGTTCATTCTATTATTTGACGGTTTTCCCGTTCATCTTACATCCATATCAGCAACTTATCGTTTCGATTAAGTTGTCAATTGAGATAATAATGTTCAGTATACTCTGCCACGTCCATATTATCTCTGAGCAGATATAATGAATATAATTATTTTCTACAAAATCATCAAGAAATATATCATGTCTTGTACCCCTGAATATATTTTATATCTCTATTATTTATATCTGAACAAGATATACAACAAATAATGGAGCCACAGCAAAAATGTCTTTTATTAATTGAAATATAAGACATTACAAAAATACATATACTTCAAAAGACATAAAAATACAAAATGATCCGCTATGATGGAGGTATTATCAGATTGTCAATCAGCTGCTTGAGAGTCTGCAGCCGTTCTTCATGAGTGGACATCACCCTCCTTCTGGCTTCCTCCATCCCAGTTTCCTCATTAAAAGTAGGCATGGTCACCATTCGGCGGGTAATCTCAGCATTATGAGCTTCTACGTACTCATCCCTCTCCTGAATCAGAGCATTAAATTGTTGAGTTGCAAGTTGATGATCAGCAACTTCATCTTCTAACTCTTTCTGGAGACGAGCAATCTCTGCCCTTAGCTCAGCAGCTCTCTTCTCTTTTCTCTCAGCCATCAAGGTTACTGATTCCAGCTTGGAGTTATATTCAGCAGATTTTGCAGAGAAGGCTTCCAAAAGATTCTGGAGATTGACCCTTTCAATGTCAGCTGCTTGAGCCAGTTGCTCGAATTCTGCCTGTACTAGAGATTCTACGTCTCCTTGGTTGAGCTCTTTATAGCTTTTGATAGAAATCTCTAATTCATTCAAAATATGATCCAGGAGAGTGGCTTGAGCCTCATCACCCTGTTCCCGGATAGCTCTTATTAAGAGAGAGGTTGGACCCCTAACCATGAAAAAATCAGTACCCTCTTTCTCCATCATTCTTTTTACTAGAGTCCCCAAAGATTCAAAGAAGCATCTGGTAAAAGATTGATTCACAAGATTATTCGTTGCTATAGCACCAGGAGTCGCAGCCACTCCTGTTGATGATGAGGCAGTGGGACGTTCAATCTCTTGCGTCTGGATAGCAGGTTCTTTGAACAAAGGACCCAAAGTGGAGCTAGTTGCCCCTCCTGGTTGTTCTTCTGCAAAAAGTAAAGATTGTCATTTTGCCTGTTGATCGCTATTGCTCAAGAAGATTAAAGATATAAATTATCTTACCATGATTGAATTCAACAATGAGCCTATTATCTGCTGGAGTAGATTCTGGCCGAGCAGAAGTAGCTTCAGCCATGACAGCTTGACTACTGCCCGCTTCAGAACCACAGGATAAATGATGACTGCTACTAACAACCACCGTCGTTATAGGCACTATGTCGGTGCACGTCGGAGGTGCTAGAGGAGTCTCAAGATCTGCAGGAAATATAAATAAAGACGTTAGCTATCAGTTTATTCAAGAGAAGATTGTTAATTTCATTTTATACCTTAAGGATCATTGGCGGGAGTTTCTTCCGGGGCTTCCTCATCTATTGTTTTTTCTGGAGATACTGTTATTTCAACATCCTTTTCAGAATTTAAGGTATCAGCAGCATTTTCTGGAACCTCAACATCCTTTTCAGGATTTAAGGTATCAACAGCATTATCTGGAACCTCAATATCCTCTTCACGATTTAAGATATCATTGACAGCATTAAGAGATGTGTGCACTTCATCATCTCTTTCAAGATCTTGCATATATTCGTCAATATTCTCAAACGAAGAGCTCTCTTCATCTTCGTCTTCTTCTGGTACATTCCCGCTGGTAGTTGCGGCTTGGTCACCAAAGTCATCCTGAGGGCTGTAGCTGCAATCTTCTAGAGCCGCAATTACTTCGTGATCTTCCTCTTCGCGAAGGGTTCTAGGAGTAGGCGGAAGTTCAATCATCTCTGTAACAGGTAAAAGAGAGTGTACAACATTCTGCTCTTCCTCTATAATACTTCCTCTGGGCTCTTCGGCCTCAGTTCTCGGATCAAGATCTTTCCTTTGCTCGATCTCCTCTCTATGTTTGGGACTAGGAGTTTTATTCCTAGGTTCTGAAATAGGAGTGGGAGATGGCAAGGTTAATCCAGCCACAGCATCCATTACTATTGAAGACGGGGCTCGATTCCTTCTGTAGGCCAGCTTCTTTCTTTTCAGTGGCCTCTCAGGGCTCTCTATATTTATAGTCTCAACTTATTTCTGGATAGAGGTTGGTGTAGTAGCCTCTTCTTGCTGAGTTGACTCGGCCAGCTGCCGAGACTGAGATCGAGTGGTGATCTTTTCAGAAGAATGATCTAAGATCAATTTCTTCTTTACTGCTGGAGCAGGAGGTTCCTCTCTTTTCCTTCTTTTTGCTGGAGATTTGCCCACCTTCAAAGAGATACGTAGTGGCGTGTTAACTTCTTTAGGGAACATAACATCCCTTGAGGCTTCCAAAGTTGCATCTTTTGGCTCATGTACCTCATCATTTCCTATGAGCGACATGACAACTCCTCCTCTCTTCAATCTTGTTAAAGATGTGAAGCTATCCGTGAGGTTGAAATTCTCAGCAAAGGTATTTGAAGATGTATAAAAAACTGAGTATGTAAACAGCATCCGAGGGCCATGATTGCTGTTTACAGGCATCGAGAACGTCGATTTCGTATCTCGAGCATTATAGTAAGCCCAGGCCCGGGCCCCATCTATCAAATAACCCTTTCCCTGAAGACATGTAATAGCATTCCCCACATGGAATTGGTCATAGCCGAACTATCGAGCGAATCGACTGGGGAGATATGGCTCTAAATAACATTCATCTTCGAACCGGTATACCAAATGAGACGGTCGAATTGTTTTCAACCACTCAAAAGCTGCACGGCTCAGAGGATGCATCTGCGAGTCAATCATATTTGTCCGTATTTGTTCGTAACCAGCAGGAGGAGGGGTACAATAAAAGTTCCATCCTTTGCTCAGGTTTAGAGCATATCTGTAGTCTCTTAGAGCAGTGAATTTCTACTTACCATTGGAGTATCGCCGTATAAAGCTGCCGTCAACTGGTCCCATGCCGGGGTCCATCAAAGTGGGATGGTGAAGGAGCAACCACCCAAATAGATATGTATATGGTAATTCCAATCGAGGAAATTCTTTTTCACCCTTAGATTTCAGCATCAGATCGACGTATAGACGAAGGCCAGCATTCAGCTTACAAGTCATGGCTGACAGAAGATCCATTTTATAGCCGAAGACTAATCTAATGGCCGCAAAAAGAATACCGCGATGGAAGCGGTCTACAGCACTGGATCCCAGAACTACAAACCGACGGAGCCAGTATGTTAGAAACCCTGCTAATTGGGCTTCTTTTGACATCGATCTATATCCTACTCTCAAATAACTTTCGAGAGTATCTCCTGTCTTCAAAGGAGGACATTGATAATCATCCTTCATTGCTTTATCAAAATCGCCACTTTCTTCCATCAACTTCATCACTTCTGTGTTGCTCAATGGCTTAAAGAAATCTGGATAGCATCTATCGTGTTCCTTAGTCTTCGGTTCTTGAATTTGGTTAAGGAACAAATAAGGTAGCCATTTCGAGGAATAACAAGTGTTTGATGTAGCACTCTTATAGAACAGGGAATAAATCTTATAATGGCATAGCAGTTCATCGAAGACTGCTACCATTTCTGCATTTTCTCTCCGGAGTTTGTCCAACTCATCATTGGTTGAAACAAATTCTTCGTAAGGGGCATCTCCCATTGGCAAAAAAGAGATGTACTTCTTCTCATGGAGTGCAAACCCAATTTCTCCGTCGGGAGTCATGAAGGTCCCTGTTCTGTAATTATACCTCTCTGCTAAAGCCAAGAACAGGTGAGGGTTCGGGGCAAAACTATAGACAGTGGCATGCACTGCTTGGTACAAGTTGATTTGCTGCAGTTCGTCTTCAAACTTGGTCAGAATCCAATTGGCTATACAGTTCCATCTTTTAAAATCTGGATTCACCAATCCAGTTAGTCTGATGTCCTGTTCAGGGTATCTTCCTTCGACTTTCGCAAACTCATTTGCGAAAATTAGGGTTCTGACGGGCATTAACAATGAAGAATTCTCCAGCTGAATACAACCGGGTTTCAGACCTCTCAACAAAATGCTGTACCGTTCGGAAGAACTGTAGAACATATCTTTCTTGTTCGGCCCCTTCTTCACAAAAATTCTTCCTGGACGGGCATCTTGGAACGGAGTAAGGTTCCATTCCATCTTCCTCGGATAACTCGCATGAGCATACCGGAATAATGGGAGGCAGCGTGGAACATTTGGTATCGAGAAAGATCTATCCGTCTGATGGACAATTCTTTCTTCCATCCTCGGTCTTGGTTGAGAACTTTTCTTAAAAGCTTCACCAAATAAGAATAATGGTTTCTTGTGTATAACAGCATCTGCCGTTTCCAAAGGTTGTCCGTTCATTAAACATTGTAGTGTTTTATTGTCTTGGGATATCAAAATGGCCTGACGGGAGGTCGGCAGATCATACTGAGGATAGTGCATATGTGACAAGTCCTCTTTATATTCTGATTCTGAAAGGGTCCCCATGAAGTTCTCATATTATGGGTCTTCTCTGGTATTAACTGCATCAGACAGAGAAAACAAAAATTTTCATTACAAATTCAAAGTCAAAGATTCAGTTTGCACAAAAATTAGATTGCGCAAAATCAAATTGCACAAACATCAGATTGCACAAATAATTAGATTATGCAAACAAATAAATATCAGTTTGCGCTGACAGACTCGCGCAAATCAGCAAGTTGTGCTGACTTTTGTCATTGCAGTTCAACCGATTGCGCAGAGAGTCATCTTTTATAAAAATGAAGAGTGGACTATTTTGTGCAACCAGAACCCTAAAAGGGGTGGCGCAGTATGATCCTATCTCTAAAAAGAGATGGATTCTGAAAGGAACAGTAAAATCAAAACTGTAAAAAGAGTTTTTGATTGGGTTATCTACCTATTATTGCTGGATGAGCAGTTTTATAGCGCGAAGCCCGTCGCGCAGCCCTAGTCGATGATTCGGCGGGGGCCTTGCCCTTAGCGGTGGCAGAGGATCGTCGGGGAACCATTGCGATCGTCGAAGAGGAAAGAAAGGAAGAGCTCAAAAGTTTTTTCTCTCAAAAGCACGAAGGAAGCAAGTAAAGAACATTTCAAATGAATTGAAGAACTATTTATAGTTTTTTCAAGTCGAAACGGTCGCCTTAGATTGCGCCTAAAAATGGGCTAAACCCTCAGATTGTGCAGACAGCTCATTATGTGCGCAAATTGGTTTTATATTAAAAATTCAAAGTATTTCGAAATTTTGAATAAGTTCAACTTTCAAAAACTTTGAAGGGGGTCTTGTAGGTCCTAAAAAAATCAAGTGGCATACATCAACAAAGTCAGAAAATCAAGAAATACAACTTTCAGATGAATTGCGCAGACATCAGATTGCGCACCCTTCAGATTGTGCAAGATAGACTGCGCACACTTCCAAGTGCGCAGGCTGACGTGGCAAATCACCATCATTAACTGACACAAATCAAATCTTCTGACAACTGACAGTGCGGAGAACAAGGCGACCGTTCGTTTAAACGTGCGGCACGGCGCTCGAGGACAGCTGGCAGCGCAATCCATGTTGGCGTAATCTATGTTGGCACAATCCATTTCCTGCGCAGTTCAAGTTAGCACAATCTAAAACCTGCACAATTCAATGTGCGCGTTCTATCAGTACAAATAATAAAATACATGTGGCATTCATGCCATCAATTGCTTATTTCGTGGCAACTGTCTATGCATGATCATGCATATTTTAATCAAATGATGCCATGTGTCCAAGACAGTTGGCCCATGATCCAGCAACTGCCTGCGCAGTCAATTGCTGCACAATCTAATTGCTGCGCAATCCATCATGCGTAGTCCAGAATAACTAAAAGTTAGTTATTTCTCAGAATTCTATAAATAGAGTTTCAAGTCTCCATTCAAGGGGATCAAGAATCAATAATCAGATATCAGATTATAGAGAGATCAGACTTCAAAGTTCAGAGAGTTCAGGAGTTCTTGCCCAAGTGCTGCTGCATTCTTCCGAGGCTTTTGCCTTCAACTTCCGAGGCTTTTTGCCTTCAATTCCAGAGTTGTCTTCAACTTCAGAGGCTTCGTCTTCAGAGTTCACATCGTCCAAGGGATAAAGCAATCGTTATCTAGATTGGATTCCTAAAGTTATACCATTCCCAGAATTCAAATTGTAATTTTTACAAAGTTTGTATCAATAAAGTTCTTCAACTTTTGTTTTTGCAAACAACCACCACCACGGCCAGTACCACCAGCTCCACCACAGCCCGCACCACCACCACGATGAGTGCTAGCCATCACCAGGGCGACAAGTGACGCCGCGAAGAAAAGAACAACTAGGAGTGCCATCTACAACAAGAATATGAAGAAGTTTAAACTGAATTCATATAAGTTAGTTATAAGTGCTTTTATAAGGTCAAATTAAAATCACATAATTGAAAGTGTTTTTAATATATACTGATATTTAATCTAATCATCGTCTTCGTCCTCGTCCTCTGCCTCGTCCTCATCCTCATCCTCATCCTCATCCTCATCATCGACTTCATCTGTATCCTCATCCTTATCAAATTCTTTTTCTTCTTCTTCTTCTTTTTCTTCTTTTTCTTCTTCATCTTCATCCTCAATAGTTGGGACAAGATGTCTCTTTCTTTCCTGGTTGACAGTTAAGTCTTGTGTATCAACCTCTTCCTCCCCTCTATTTTCTTCAATAATATTTTCAACATCCATAGTATCCGAATGTTGTACCAAGTATTGGGACTTTTCGATCTGGTCCTCTTGGTATGCTGGGTCTCCCATGTTGAATGTATTTCTAGATTTAATCTTGTATACTGCCCACCAGTCAAATCGATCTCTACGACGCCTTGGGTAGCTTGTATAGTAGACTTGAACAGCCTGACTTGCTATCACAAACGTATCGGACCCTATATACCTCCTGCGATGATTTATATCGACGAATCCAAATTGTTTATCGATTATCCAACCGATATTGGGTGTCATATCGAACCACTCACATTTGAACATCATAATATGTATATTATATGGGGTACTATATTGTAAATCTATAATATCCCGAAGCACTCCATAATAGTCAAAGTCCGACTCGTCGTCATAGATGGTGCCTCTTATACAAACACCAGAATCCTTGCTACTGAAGCCGTCATTGAGAAATTCAATATTTATAGCATTCTTAGTTGCCATAAACTTGAAGCAATTAACGACATAGCCTGGCCAAGTCATTGCATGCTTCTTTGGTCCCAATGCCAAATAACGAATACTATCATTTGTGAGTGTTGTTTCAGGCAATAAAAACTGTAAACAAATACTGATAGTTTAAATATTTTAGATGCATATATTTTAATAGAAGCCACATAAATTATTATCTCAGTTACTTACGTATTTGCGAAACCAGGACGGAAAGGTACAATCAACCTCTCTTTGAAGTCCTTCATCGGTAATATCGGGTGTCCTCATTTGGACTTCATCTCTAAATATATTGTTAGAGAGTAAGAATAAGTGTAGTCAGTTACTTCACCAAATTAGAGATTATAACGAGTGTAAGTGTAGTCACTTACTTCTCCAAATCTTTCACTTCTTGTATGTCACAATTTAACAAGACATATCGGTGAGCGACATCATACTCATCGTCAGTCAACCACTGTTTCTTACTAGCCCCAATAGGCTTGCCTCTTACATTGAATATACCTCCATCCTCAACGTGCTCGTCATTCCTTTGAGGTCTATTTCGATTTTTCTTAACATGAGTATCAAAATAAATAGAGCAGAAGTTTGATACCTCCTTAATAAGATATGCTTCGCATATCGAAGCCTTTATATGAGCCTTGTTGCCAACTTTCTTCTTTAAGTGGTGTAGGTATCTAGAGAGAGAAATTATCAGTGTAGTTAAAAATAAAATTCAACTTAAATTATATCAATTTTTATGTACCTCTCAAATGGTGTCACTTCCCGATCCCGATATACGTAATCTTCATGAATTCTGTAGACGGTATCCGTATTTAGCATGTGCATAAATTTTGTCTATTATTTATTAATGATGGCATGTAGCCTTTTTAGCCTTATCATTAGTGGAAGTATTTAGGGATTAGGGTTTTCTTAAACCAACCCAACCTCTATTTAATATCTCTTCCTCTCTCTCTCTCTCTCTCTCTCTCTCTCTCTCTCTTCATTCACTCCTCCATTTATTTTTCTCAACTACCACTCCACAGGCAAGTACAACTTGCTCAAAAGTGGAGATTAGTGTATTTTTCCTTTCTTGATTTTTACTCGATTTTTACTCGATTTTATTTGTCTACATTGTTCATCTCTTCATTCTCTCCAAGTGTAGTTCTTGAAATTTTTGATTTTAATGGCTAGATTTGTATAGATCTAAGTTCCTAAAATCTAGGGTTTTATTGGTTTTTATGGTTTTGATATATCAAACTTGGCTATTTTCGAAAACCAATGGTCCTATGTTGTAGGAATTTTGATTCTACACAGTTTTGACCTTTGTAGAGTTAGATTTCGACCTGTTTGGAGGGAGTTATAGCCGAAGCAATATTTGGGTTTTCCATGGTTCGCCTACGCAGGCTCTGACAGGGAAGATGAGCAGTTCCCAGCCGCATGAGCAAAGCAGCCGCATAAGCAAAGCAACCGCATGAGCATTGCAGCCGTATGTGCAATTCTCAACTGCATGAGCGTCTGAGCCACATAAAGCCGTATAGCGTTGGGCAGTTTCGGCCGCATTGCATTTCGCAGCCGTATAAGAAAGGTAGCCGCATAAGTATTTGAGTCGTAGAAGACTACTTTAGAAACGCTGCCGCATGGATTTCATTTCCTGGACGCGTGGACTTGGTTTTTCTTCAGCCGTATAAGATCTCACCCTCCATCCGCATGCGCCTTGACCATTTTTCCAGCCGCATGGCGCTGGCAGTTCCATCCGCATAGGCCCAGCGAATCTCTAGCCGCATGGGACGTAGCTCCCTGAGGCGCATGCGCCCCTTTTCTTTCGGGCCACATATGTATGACTCTTTTCCAACCGCATGCGCCTGCATTTTCCAGCCGCATGAGTCATGGCCGTATGTTCCCTTGTGTATTAGTCTTCATTTCTAGTCTGACTACCTATGTGAAGGCTGGATGATCCTATGTGTGTACAACGGTACAACCAATGTGAGCACTGAGGTGCTATCCTACGCGCTAAGTGTTCCTTCGTGATACCTGCCAGTACTTCCAAGAGTCCAGTATTTACATAGTAATGGTCGTTGGCAGTGACGTGGTATGTGTTGTGTGTTACATTATACCAAGAAGGGGAAAACATATGTATGAATCCTTGAGCCAGTACGGATCCCTTCTTGGAGTACTCGTACGATGTACGACATCTAAGGGAGTGAACATGTGACCACGACATATGAACTATGAGGATAACCTAGGGATTAACTAGGCAACTAACTTAGTAGATGTATTGGGTAGGAAGAATCCTGAGATCGTGCCATACTAGCCACCCCAGGTCCCGTCCTAACGTGCCGGGTTGGCCGCCACGGATATGGTTTAATTCGCCTATAGCGAATAGCTATATCCGACTCCTACGAGCTATGTTAAACGTTTTACGCGGTAGCCCTTCGGGGGACTGGTGCATCATCAAAGTATTATAAGTCTTATGGTTTGGCTAGCCCTGCTGGGTTGGCACGATCCGAGGATTCCTTTTAATCAGTATAACGAGGATAACTCCGCCAAATTTAGAAAGCCGCCGGAATGAATGGCCGCTTGAAAAATGACTTGACTGTGCTAGGGCCTTCCGCTTGTAGCCGAGGGACACTGACTGTCATGGTGCGGGGTCCAACCTATGTCCTTGTTTGGTTGTTGCGTTGGTTTATCGTGCTAGGATAGGCTGTGGACCGAGGTTACGACCGAAAGCTTACTATTATTTTATGACTGGGCTTTATCTCACTCTTTCGTACTTCCTTGTGGTACTTGCTATTTCGGGGCTGACCCGGCTGGTTTTGTTTGGCCAGATCGCATAGCAAAGCCTGAGGATCCGACTTTCTTCTCTGACGTCAATGGTGCATACTAGGAGCATGACTGGCGGGGGACTCTAGTCGGTTTCTTCTCTACCACTCTTGTATATTTATTTATGTCCTGGCGTTTAGCCACCGACACCTGTTTAGCCGGCTAATCTAGACATTTTGCCTTTTGCACAATTGTAATTAAATCAGACTGCAGCTAAATACAATTATGAAACTTTGACTCTCTGGGCTAGCTACCTTATAAAGCTAGAACCCCATAACCATTTTGATGAAGCGTCAGGGACGCCTTACTGCTTTATCTTATATGTTCATTAATTGATGTTTTCTTACTTTGAATGATTGAGACGTAGATGTTCTGTGTGACCATAGGTGACTTGAATGTGGCATACACCCCCGTGTCTCTTGATAGCCACCATCGCCGTATGACGTTTGAATACCTCATATGGCGTAGTTGGCCTAGTCCGTCTCCGTATTTTGGTACTGGGGCGTGACAAGGTTTTGTTAGTGGCCCATGCAGGTCTGACTTTTCAGACTTGTGGGGTGATACTATTATAGGAGTTTCAATCAAAACTTGTTCCCTTTGAATCTCTTGTTTTAATTTCTCTTTCCTCACCTTGATTGATTCCCTGAATTGTATCCTTGAATCTTCCTCGTCCTGACAATTAATATCATGTGCCTTTCTATATAGGGGTGCTTCTTTCTCAGCAGCTGGCGAGGCCAACATGGAGGAACAACCAGTAGAGCATGGCTCGACGGGGCAACAACCAGAAGGAGTGCAATCTCCTGATAACATCCGAGTGGAAGTGATATCAGAGCCGGTGGAACCGCAGGTTCTGGAAACTCCTGCACCTCCCGTGGTGCCAGCAGCGATGCCAGTGCCTGATGTTGCAGCACTCCTGGAGGTCATCCGGGGATTCTTGGCTACTGAGCAGCAACAAGTGGCAGCCCATCAGCAACAGCAGAACCGACGGCAGGAGCAGAATGTGCTACTGAATCAGGGGTTGCAATTGGCCCTTGAGAGAAGTGTTAGGAATTATTCGGGAGCATCAGGGAGGTTTTGTCGACTTAACCCGAGATATTTTGACGGCACGGAGGACGCCATTGCGACGGATGCATGGCTTCAGGATACTGAGGCCATATTGACTGCAGCTAAGGTTCCAGCAGAAGAGAAGGTTGACCACGTCAGACTGATACTTTAGGATCTCGCTCGTGATTGGTGGGCATTAGAAGAGGTTGGACTGAGGCATCATGTTCCCTGGGATAGCTTACGTACCAGATTCAAGGACAAGTACTTTGGCATGGTAGCACGGTATGAGCTTCAGCAGAGGTTTATCAGTCTCAAGCAGGCTGGGAGGACGATGGATGGATATGCAGCGGAGTTCTAAAGACTGAGTCGGTTTACACCGACGATTTTAGCTTTAGAGACAGAGAAGGCGATGAGGTTCCAACAGGGACGTCATTTGGAAATTCTACAGTTTGTAGAGGAACACGACTATCAGACTTTTGATGTCGTTTTAACGGCAGCCCGGAGGCAAGAACTCACCCAACAAAGGCTGGTGACAAGGCATGGGGGCCAGAAGAGGACTCACTCTTAGAGCAGGGACGGAGGAGCATTACAGCGAACATCGGTGCCAGCGCCCGACATCCGTATTTATGAGTCAGGAGCACCGCAGAGGACGGCAGTATTTGAGATATCAGCACCAGTTCAGCATCAGCAGCCGAGGAACCAGCAGCAGCGCCAGGGGGTGCCTATTGGATGTACTTACTGTGGTAAGGGAGGGCATACTAGGGATGTGTGTCGTTCAGCTAATGGTTTATGTATGAGGTGTGGCAGTCCATACCACCGAATTGCCAATTGTCCTATGATGCAGAGGCCAGGAGGGCCAGTTCAGCAGTTTCCGACATTGCCAGCTCCAGGGGCAGCACCGAGCAGAGGGCCAGTATTGGCCGTAAGGACGCTAGCCCAGCATCTACCTACGCAGGCTCAGATGTACCGCCAGGCACAGAACCAAGAAGACCCGCAGAGGCAGCAACGACAACATGGTCGAGGAAGGCAGCAGGAGGGAGCTCAGCAAGGCCAGGGCCAGGCCTTCACATTATCACTGGAGGATGTGCTAGCTTCAGGCGACGTGGTTGCAGGTAATATTTCTGTTACCTCTTTTCCTGCAGTAGCATTGTTTGATTCGGGGGCTACCCACTCTTTTATATCTGCACGATTTGTGACACATATTGGATTAAAATTCGAGGCATTGCCAGAAAGGATGAATATACTCTCTGGTAATGGGCTCGTAGGAGTTAGCAAAGTATGCTTAGCGTGTCCAGTAATAGTGATCGGACGATTATTGCCCGCATCTTTGATTGAGTTCCCTACGGGCAACTTTGACGTTGTCCTTGGCATGGACTGGTTGAGAGACAGTCATGCGACGACAGATTGTCGGGAACGTAGGGTAGAATTTAATATAACTGGCGTAGAGGAGTTTGTCTTTATTCGATCATTGGAGGATCGAACCAAGGGCATCGTTGCAGAAGCATTGTCAGAGCAGGAGCAGATTCCCAGAGTAGTCAGAGAGTTTGTCGATGTATTTTCAGATAAGCTTCCAGGTTTGCCACCAGTCAGAGATATGGAGTTTTACATTGAGCTGAATCCTGCGACAGAGCCAAAGGTCGGTAGAGTTTATAGGATGTCGCAGTCAGAGTTGGACAAGTTGTACCAGCATGAAGAAGAATTGAAGGCGAAGCAGTTTATCAGAGACAGTAATTCGCCCTGGGCAGCACCGATGATTTTAGTACCTAAGAAGGATGGATCGACGCGGATGTGCCTTGATTACCGACAGTTGAATGCAGTAACTGTGAAGAACAAATATCCGTTACCAAGGATTGATGACTTGTTTGATCAATTGAGTAAGGCTTGCATCTTCTCCAAGATTGATCTTCAATCTGGATATTACCAAGTGAGGGTCTGGGATTAGGACATATCCAATACAGCCTTTAGATCACGATATGGACATTACGAGTTTCTGGTGATGCTATTTGGACTGACTAATGCCCCAGTAGTATTCATGGATTTGAAGAATCGCATCTTTCTGCCCTATTTGGATAAGTTTGTAGTATGTTTATAGACGGTATCCTTGTCTATTCCAGTAGTGAGGAGGAA
This sequence comes from Iris pallida, assembly GCA_029216955.1. NCBI lineage: Eukaryota > Viridiplantae > Streptophyta > Magnoliopsida > Asparagales > Iridaceae > Iris > Iris pallida. Next base: position 6,340,151 of record JANAVB010039218.1, read on the forward strand.
CATGAGAAACACCTTCGGATAGTTTTGCAGACCTTGAGGGAGCATCAACATTATACGAAGCTTAACAAATATGAGTTCTGGTTGGATCATATTTCGTTCCTGGGATACATTATTTCTGGGGCAGGAGTATCTGTAGATCCGAAGAAGGTTGAGGCAGTGGAGAATTGGCCAGTTCTGAAGACGGTAGCAGAGGTGCGAAGTTTCTTGGGATTGGCAGGTTACTACAGGAGATTTGTGGCAGACTTTGCCAGGATTTCGACACCCTTGACGCATTTGACGCGTAAGGACGTAGAGTTTGTTTGGTCGGCAGAGTGTCAGACATCATTTGAAGAGTTGAAGAAAAGATTAATCTCAGCCACGATCTTGGCACTTCCAGTAGGATCGGAAGGGTTTACAGTGTATTGTGATGCATCCGAGAAGGGGCTTGGATATTATTGATGCAGCATGGTAAGGTGTGTCACGACCCGCACCCACTGTGAGGGTACGAGTACGTAACAGCGCCCAGCCTACGCCGCAGTGTCGGCGGTAGAACGCTGTTCTAAGTCTCTAACTAACCATCAACTCATGCAGTATATAATGTACTCATCATGATCATCTCCGAACGGAGGACAAGTATAAGATAAGGTGTATCTCAATCACAGTCTAAGCACGATAAGATAACACAGAATTGAACTAAGAAATTGAAGACAAAACTAATACTGAAATAATAATAACATCTGAATAATCTCAAATGCATCTCAAGTCTCAAATCTATACAACAAGCTCTAAATGAAAAATAAAAGCAAGTCTACTAGACTAAATCCCGATCACTCCTGAGTGTCGGGGCCATAGGTAGCTAAGCCATCTCCTCAGTAAAATGTAGGGCATGTGTCCTCAGGGCAATCATCTGTAAAATTTTCAACAGGTCCAGTCAGGACAGGAACGAGCACAATCTCATCTAGAAAACCCAAGTAAATGACAGAGAACTATAAAGCAGTTATAGGCAGTTGTATTGATAAAAATGGCAGTTTATATTCAGGTGATGGTAAGAAGACAGATAAAGTGCAAAGAAAGTAAATACTAAACAAGAGAAGAATCATAGCAATGAAGACTGTAAAAAAAAACTAGCTGAACCAGGGTAGTGTGATATAAAGTCCAGACAACATGTAGACCAGTGTAACTCCAATGTAAGTCCAGTACAGGATGAATCTCATACAAGATGAATCCAGCAAGGGACGATACCAGTCATAGTGATCAATGATTCCAGGGTGAGTCCAGCCTATACTCTAGCAGTGTGTTTTAAAATACCGAGATCGACATGTAAACGGCTATGGGTAAATCCGGCACATCACACACCTGGCCGGGTGTGAGATGGCTATCATTCCAGTAGATTCCAGTAGGGGTGATTCCAGTAATGGGGTATGTCTACATGTCTTACTCTAGTATTTCCCCTCCAAGCAAGTGAATCCAGAATTCCGACACAATGATTCAAGATGAGTCCAGCCAAGTACAATGATACCAGTAAATGATTTCGGGGTGATTCCAGTAGGTGATTCTAGTAATAGAAGCCGGAACGATGATACCAGTAAATGAGGCCAGAATAAATGTGTGTCGTATACATGAATCCAGAATAACAGTACGTGTTTGTAACAGAGAATCACATACAGCTAACTAGAACTGAAATACAGTAATTGACAAATAAATGAGAGAACTATCAGAGAATGTACTCGCCTGATACTCTGAAAAGAGTAATGAAATATCAGATGTCTGCACCGGAGTCACAATGTCCTAAATAAAGCAGTACATGTTATAATATGTTTAAAATAAGATGAATGGAGTCTATGATGCAATCTACATGATTTCTAGGCCAATCTAGGTCAATCTTAGTCCAATCAAGTCTAACAAGTCTCACTAGGCCTAACCAAGCCTAATCTAGCAATCAAGTACAAGCACAAGCCAATAGGACCACACTAGTACAACCATGCCAAGTATCATACACCAATATAATATATATGTACCCTAGGCTATAGAATGATATGCAAAGCTATACTAGGCATGTCATATATAGGTATTATCATCATATAGAGATATACACTCATAGGCTATATGCCATATAGACAAAATATTCATATATGTACATATAGGCCATTAACCCTTATAATGCATATGGAGGTGGACATGTATATGTGATACCATGGTGTGTGCCAAAGGTGAAAGGGTGAATTAGGAATTTAGGGGTTCTTAGTTAAGGCATAGGCATGTGTGTGGACTATGACATAAAGTAGGGTGTGTGTGAAGGTCCATTCCAGATTGTGTGTGTATGTACCATGTGATATAAAGTGTGGGTGTATGGGCTAAGGGAATGTGTCATGTGTGTTACTGGTTCATGTAAAACAGGAAGTTTCAGTCACTGTGTCAATAGCATCTATGTGAACAAAAGGATATGCAAAACAGGTTCAGTCATTGCAAAAAGGGAGATTTACCTACCATATGGTCAGAACACTCAAGGACAAAACTGGGTATAGCAAATGAATGGATTGAAATATTCAATCCTGATGCACAGGACAGGACATGGAAATTTCAGGACACAGCACTTGTAGGACAAAATGTGCATGAATGTTGGATTGAAGGAGTGGCTAACTCAAACAAGTGTCAATGGTACCTAACATATATGATCACACACCTACCTATATGTCTACCTTAACTGAAATTTCAGGGTATATGTATCAATTACAATGATGCATCAAAACCTAGACTGAACTCAATCACACCCTCTACCAAGTGTGGCACCAAGCCCACCTGGCCATGCAAGGCCAGGCCACACTTTGGCCTGGCAGCCCCTGCTCTACTACCTGCTGCAACTGCATTACAATGCCAAGGCAGCTGCTGCAAAGAAAAGCCAGGCCAAGCCAAGGCAGCTGCAATGCAATGCTGCTGTTGCTGCCTGCTGCAAACAAAGGCCAAGCCCAAGTATCAAAAGTATCAGGATTGAGAGTGTCAATACAGTGAAAAAAAAATGTGCAGGCAACCCAATGGCAGTGGATAGGTAGCGTGGGTCTGTTCAAGCAGTGAGGGAAAAATGTGTGTAAGTCCAGTTGTGTGTGATATGGGAACACAGTGAACTGAGGGGATGAGGGATACTGTCAAAAGAAGGAAGTATGAGAGAGTGAAAACAGAGTGCACCAACTCAGGGAAGGAAAACCAATGTAGCTATAACCATTCAAAATCGATTTCAAATTCCAAAACAAAACCTTAGTTTATAACTGATATCAAGCCAACATGTATGTAGGCTGTGTCAAACATACCTGAAATTCTCCTAATTGATCCATGTGCAGGTGAGTGTCAATTGTATTCAGTGTAGCATCCAAATATCAGTTAACATGTTAGTTGATAATTTAAGTTAAAATCTAACTAGTATCAAGGTTAATTAACATCTCAGGATCTCAGTTAAAAGGGAAAAAGGAAACTAGTACTAACCTACACTAAACTCAGTTATTTACAAACATTTAAACCTATTAACAATATATATGATATGAATGATTAAGGCAAATCGAATTAGAACAACAGTCAATAGGTTCAATCCACATGTGATATTGTATCTAGGAGTGTCATCAGGAATTAATGTGTGTGAGTGCTTCTCATCAATTCAGTAGCACAAACTCAGGAAACAATTTCAGATGACAGTTCAACATTCAAAACCTACTTCAAATCCAAAAAGCCTAACATCAGCCAACAACAACATTGAAATGGTAATACACAAGTGTAGGATTTCAAGCATAGAATTTAAACAAGGAAAAATCAGTTTAAAACCTTACAAATCGATTTGAACAATGAATTAATTCAGGATTTAACCCTTCAGTCCAAAATCAGAAAAAGAATGGGAAATGAGAAATTCGAAATCAAAACATGTTAAAACATCAATTAAATGGCTGGTACACATCAGACACATGTGCACGTGTCCCCACAAGCCTACACGTGTCCACGAAGTGGACACATTCGTGTCAAAGCTAACTAAAAAAAACTGTGTCAGGAAAACAGTGAAATCATGGCCTCGTGCAGCCGTGTCGAGCCCTCGTGCTCTCGACACAAGGCGACACGTGCCTCGTGCTCGTGCACGTGGGTTCGCCCAACATAGGGGAACGTGTCCCACAGCCTGCAACGAATCCATACAGTATCGTGTACAAGAAAACAGTGCGTATCAGACGCACTTCCTGCGCGCGTGCACGACAGGCACCGACCCGTGCGAGTGAGATTTCTCACAAACCACTCGACGAAGTCGCCTCAAAATTGGTGAGCGTGCTGTCAGTCATTTCCCGCAGGTGTGTGCAAAGTTTCGTGTCACGAAGTACAGTGTCGTGTCCGCTACAGTGCCCGAGCAGCAGGACACTGCACGGTGTCCTCGTGCACACGTTCGTGTCCAGTTTTGGACACGAAAACCAACTCAAATCGTGTTCAGACAAGTACAAACATAATCTACATATCAAGAGCTATCCAAATATATAATTTGTTTTGAAAATGGAGAACAAAAAGTTTATTGAGGCATTACATCAAACACTTAACATACAATACGACACGTGTCCGATACGGACACCAAACGGACACGAATTTCATCCAAATTTCAGGGACACCTAGGGGACTCCTAGATCTAGCCCTACATGCAAAGAAAACTGAAGTTTGAATCAATTTAAGGGGTTTTACCTATGTGTGCAAAAAGCTTGGAAAAGCCTCAAATGGGGGATTCTTCCTCTTGGTGCCAAATGCTCCAAATTGTCCCAAAGCTGGGATTAAACTCAGAAATCAGAAAATAGGAGAGTGTTAGGTTCTAATGCAAGAAACTAGGATCAAAAAGGAATTAAAATGGATTTATGGGGATTTTTGCAAGAGGGACAATACCTTTCCTTCTCCAATGTTGAAATAAATGAAAGAAGGAGGCAAGCCCTAGAGAATAAGTGTTTATATAGGGTGGGGATCCCTATGGCTGGTCATTTAGGGTTTGGTTAGGGTTAGGGCTTCTAGTTATGGGCCATGGGCCAAGTCATGATCAAAATAAATCATTTAGCCATAAGTCATTTCATGAAACTATGAACCATGACTTAAATCCACTAAACCAAGTCCCCTCATTCTAAAATTAGTTTCTAATGACTAAATGTAGGTTACCCTAAGTTAGACTAGGGTCACCATGGCTAGGGTTAGCTTCTAGGCTAGCTCACTAGGTCTCAATAAGTCAAGTCAAACTAGAACTCACCAAATCAACAAATCACTAAATAAATCAAATAAGTCAAAATGACCAAAATACCCCTAGGCTAAAAATAATAATTAAATCATGCTAATGACATGGTTAGGCTCTAGGCCATGCAGTCTCTCAGGTTTCACTAGCAGCACATCAAAATCACAAGTCATGACTTAAACCAGTTTTAAATAGTTTAAAAATTACTAAAAATTACCAAGAATCAAAATGTGAAATAAATATCAATGAATAATAATTATAATTACAAAATTTCAAAAATACCCTCATCTGGAAAACTGGGTGTTACAAGGTGATAGCATATGCATCTCGACAGCTTCGAGATCATGAGAAAAACTATCCAACTCTCGACCTGGAATTAGCAGCAATAGTATTCTCGCTTAAGTTATGGAGGCACTACTTATATGGGGATCGAGTGGAGATTTACACTGATCATAAGAGGATAAAGTATGTGTTTACCCAGAGGGACCTGAATATGAGACAGAGGAGGTGGTTAGAATTGTTGAAAGACTTTGATGTAAATCTTCAGTATCATCCAGGCAAGGCGAATGTGGTAGCAGATGCCTTGAGCATGATAGGTGGTACATTCATTCTAACCATGCAGAGACATATTTTAGAAGATCTTCAGAAAATAGGAATTGAAGTGATCTTGCCGCAAGATACAGGAGTTATGGCCAGTTTACAGATTCAATCCACTTTAGTAGAGAGGATTAGAGCAGCTCAGGCAGAGGATCCGCGAATCCAGATGCTTCGATCGGAGTGTGAATCAGGTCTCAGAAAGGAGTTAGTAATCCATGAGGATGGTACACTCAGGTTTGGAAACCGTCTTTATGTACCAGGTGGAGACCTACGACATGAAGTTATGACAGAAGCTCATAGTTTCCCTTATTCTATTCATCCCGGAGGCACAAAGATGTACCAGGATATGATGCAGCACTTTTGGTAGAATGGCATGAAGAGGGAGATAGCGAGATTCGTATCCCGATGTCTAGTGTTCAGCAAGTAAAGGCAGAGCAGCAGAGGCCAGAAGCATTGTTACAGCCGCTTCCTATTCCGGAGTGGAAATGGAAGCACATCACGATGGATTTTGTGACAGGTTTACCTAGATCTCCGACCGGCCGAAATGCATTTTGGGTAATCGTGGATCGGCTCTCGAAGGTTGCACATTTCCTTCCTTTTAGAGTAGGGCAGTCTACTGAGCAGTTGGTAGAAATGTATATGAAGCAGATTGTGAGACAGCATGGTATTCCCGTCAGCATAGTATCAGATCGAGACACACGGTTCACCTCTCACTTTTGGCAAAGTTTACACCAAAGCTTGGGCACTAAGCTAAGGTTCAGCACAACTTATCATCCGCAGACGGACGGATAATCGGAAAGAACCATTCAGACCTTGGAAGATATGCTACGAGCTTATACCTTAGACTTTGGTGGAACTTGGAAAGATCATCTTCATTTAGTAGAGTTCTCTTACAATAATAGTTATCAGACAAGTATACAGATGGTACCGTTTGAAGCATTATATAGAAGAAAGTGCAGGTCCCCTTTGGCATGGGACGATATCGGTGAACGAAAATTGTTGGGACCAGAGATGATCACGCAGACCGTAGAAACAGTCAAGTTGATCAGAGAGCGGCTTCGAGTCGCCCAAGACAGACACCACCACTGGGCAGATCAGCATCGAAGACCTCTAGAGTTTGGTGTCGGTGACCAAGTGTTTCTGGGGATTTTACCGACTAGGGGTGTCATTAGATTTGGAACTCGAGAAAAGCTTAGTCCGAGATTCGTTGGTCCTTTTGAGATTCTCGCTCGGGTAGGCGATGTTGCTTATCGGCTTTCCCTTTCTTCCTCACTATCTGGCGTACATGATGTGTTTCATGTATCTCAGTTACGTAGGTACGTCCCAGATCCGAGTCATGTCCTCGACCATTCGGAGTTACTCGTTGGTACCGACCTAACTGACGAGGAACAACCCGTGTCTATTTTGGACCGGCGAGAGAAGGTGCTCAAGAACCGGACTATTAGCCTTGTTCGTGACGCTTGGGGCCATCACTCTCCGAAAGAGTCGACCTGGGAGCACGGGGACGAGATTAAATCTCGGTATCCGCACTTGTTCGACTCGGAAGGTATGTTTCTCCTCATGCCTTGGTCGATTTTGAAATGTATGATCAATGATTGCTAATGATAGTTTGCTTGCATAGTTTGAAATTGTACCTTACTTGCCTGGATACCTCTATCTTTATCTTGGCTGAAATTTTGAGGACAAAATTTTTCTAAGGAGGATAGAGATGTCACTCCCCGATCCCGATATACGTAATCTTCATGAATTCTGTAGACGGTATCCGTATTTAGCACGTGCATAAATTTTGTCTATTTTTTATTAATGATGGCATGTAGCCTTTTTAGCCTTATCATTAGTAGAAGTGGTTAGGGATTAGGGTTTTCTTAAACCAACCCAACCCCTATTTAATATATTTTCCCCTCTCTCTCTCTTCATTCACTCCTCCATTTATTTTTCTCAACTACCACTCCACAGCCAAGTACAACTTGCTCAAAAGTGGAGATTAGTGTATTTTTTATTTCTTGATTTTTACTCGATTTTATTTGTCTACATTGTTCATCTCTTCATTCTCTCCAAGTTTAGTTCTTGAAATCTTTGATTTTAATGGCTAAATTTGTGTAGATCTAAGTTCCTAAAATCTAGGGTTTCATGGGTTTTCATGGTTTTGATCTATCAAACTTGGTTATTTTCAAAAACCAATGGTCCTATGTTGTAGGAATTTTGATTCTACACAGTTTTGACTATTGTAAAGTTAGATTTTGACCTGTTTGGAGGGAGTTATGGCCGAAACAATATTTGGGTTCTCCGTGGTTCGCCTACGCAGGCTCTGGTAGGGAAGATGAGCAGTTCCCAGCCGCATGAGCAATGTAGCCGCATGAGCAAAGCATCCGCATGAGTATTGCAGCCGCATGTGCAATTCTCAGCCGCATGAGCGTCTGAGCCGTATAAAGCCGCATAGCGTTGGACAATTTTGGCCGTATGGTATTTCGCAGCTGCATAAGAAAGGTAGCCGCACAAGTATTTGAGCCGTAGAAGACTACTTTAGAAACGCTGCCGCATAGATTTCGTTTCCTGGACGCATGGACTTGGTTCTTCTCAAGCCGCATAAGATCTCACCCTCCATCCGCATGCGCCTTGACCATTTTTCTAGCCGCATGGCACTGGCAGTTCCAGCCGCATAGGCCCAACGACTCTCTAGCCGCATGGGACGTAGCTCTCTGATCCGTATGCGCCCCTTTTCTTTCGGGCCACATATGTATGACTCTTTTCCAGCTGCATGGGCCTGCATTTTCCAGCCGTATGAGTCATGGCCGTATGTTCCTTTGTGTATTAGTCTTCATTTTTAGTCTAACTACCTATATGAAGGCTGGATGATCCTATGTGTGTACAACGGTACAACCTATGTGAGCACCGAGGTGCTATCCTACGCGCTAAGTGCTCCTTCGTGATACCTGCCAGTACTCCCAAGAGTCCAGTATTTATATAGTAATGGTCGTTGGCAATGACGTGGTAGGTGTTGTGTGTTGCATTACACCAAGAAGGGGAAAACATACGTATGAATCCTTGAGCCAGTACGGATCCCTTCTTGGAGTACTCGTACGATATACGACATCTAAGGGAGTGAACATATGACCACGACATGTGAACTCTGAGGATAACCTAGGGATTAACTAGGCAACTAACTTAGTAGATGCATTGGGTAGGAATAATCCCGAGATCGTGCCATACTAGCCACCCCAGGTCCCGTCCTGACGTGTCGGGTTGGCTGCCATGGATATGGTTTCATTCGCCTATAGCGAATAGCTATATCTGACTCCTACGAGCTATGTGTTAAACGTTTTAGCGCGGTAGCCCTTCGGAGGACTGGTGCATCATCAAAGTGTTATAAGTCTTATGGTTTGGCTAGCCCTGCTGGGTTGGCATGATCTGAGGATTCCTTTTAATCAGTATAACGGGGATAACTCCGCCAAATATAGAAAGCCGCTGGAATGAATGGTCGCTTGAAAAATGACATGACTGTGCTTGGGCCTTCCGTTAGTAGCCGAGGGAGACGGACTATCATGGTGCATGGTCTAACCCATGTCCTTGTTTGGTTGTTGGGTTGGTCTATCGTGCTAGGACAGGCTGTGGACCGAGGTTACGACCGAAAGCTTACTCTTATTTATGATTGGGTTTCATCTCACTCTTTTGTGCTCCTTTGTGGTACTTGTTATTTCGGGGCTGACCCGACTGGTTTTGTTTGGCCAGATCGCGTAGCAGAGCCTGAGGATCCGACTTTCTTCCCTGACATCAATGGTGCATACTAGGAGCATGACTAGCGGGGGATTCGAGTGGGTTTCTTCTCCACCAATCTTGTATATTTATTTATGTCCTGGCGTTTAGCCACCGGCACCTGTTTAACCGGCTAATCTAGATATTTTGTCTTTTGCACAATTGTAATTAAATCAGACTGCAGCTGAATACAATTATGTAACTTTGACTCTCTGGGCTAGCTACCTTATAAAGCTAGAACCCCATGACCATTTTGATGAAGCGTCAGGGACGCCTTACTGCTTTATCTTATATGTTCATTAATTGATGTTTTCTTGCTTTGAATGATTGAAACGTAGATGTTCTGTATGACCAGAGGTGACTTGAATGTAGCATGCACCCCCGTGTCTCTTGACAGCCACGATCGCCGTATGACGTTTGAATACCTCATATGGAGTAGCTGGCCTAGTCCGTCTCCATATTTTGGTACTGGGGCGTGACAAATGTGTCACTACCACATTTCTAGCTTGAGGGTATTTTTGACATTTTGGGGTAATTTAAATTTATTAGAATTTATTTGAATTTATGGGAATTTTTAGGAATTATTTTGGAATTGTTTGGACTAGGTTGACTTTGACTAGTTTTGACCCTTGTAGACCAACCTAGAAGCTAACCCTAGTTAGTATGGACTTGGTTGGTTTATATGACTCTAGTCTAACCTAAGCTAACCCATGGTTTGGTCAATAGACTCTAGTTAGCAATAGGAATTAGAAAGTCATAAGTCATGGCTTATGATTTAGAACCTTTAATAAATCAATTCAAGCCATAGCCTTGTTGTTTGGCCCAAAGCCCAAGGCATTGCAAAACCCTAAGCCCTAGACTAAGTGGCCGGCCACCATATCATCATTGGGAACATCACCCTATAAATGCTCTCTTAATTTTAGGGTTGCCTCTTTCTTAGGAAAGCTCAAGTTTAGGAAAAAGGTTTATTTCCTATTTTATTTAATCCCTAGAATTCCATTCTATTTCCTTTTTCATTCAAATCTCTTCCATTAGGTTTTAATATACCTATTCTTGCTGTTACTAAAGTTTCATTTCAGTTTGTTGTGATTTGATTGGATTGGGACATCAAAGAAAAGAGCTCTACAAAGAGGGATTTTCCTAGAAGTTCAACTATAGGTAACTTCCTCATTTCTTAATAAAATTTTGATTTCTTTACATATTCAGGAAGCCCTAGGGGTCCCCTAAGTGGTTGCATTGGTTTCGTGTTGAGTCCCATAGGTTTCGTGTCCGTTCTGGACACGTATCAGGACCTGTCCAGTACTGTTTGTCGAAATGCCTCAAAGAACTTTTCGACCTAATTTCTAAGAAGATTTTGAATAGGAAAATTGTTCGTGATGTCGCTTATGCATTTATATTTGTCTGGGGGCATCTCTGTGTCGTGTCAGAATCGACATGTGCATACGCTATTGACACGTGCGCGCACTGTCAGGTTCGATCCCCTGCTACTCGGGGCTTGGTGTGCAGTGCACACTCCACTTCGACGGACGAATTTTGACACACATGTCGTACTCGTGACTGACACGATGTTCGTAAAGTGTCATGAGCTCTCGTGTCGTATCGGACACGATTTTGTGCGTGCATTGGGTGTACACTGTGTGTGTGCCAGTGTACAGTTTAGTTCCTCGTTTTTATTTCAGTTAAAATAGTTTAATTCATGTTTTCTCTTTCTAAATAGATCCTAATTATGATGCATAATATATATTAGAATAGGTTTACATGTTAATTTAGGTTTTATTGAGGATTTGGTTTCCAACACTTGGTTATGGCAATAAATAAAACCAATTCCTGATACATTGTTCTGTTGTTGAGGAATCCCTGAATTCATTCCATTTTCAACCTGTTTTATTAGTGATTAAATTGTCTTTTTAAATCCTGAACATGTGTACACTACAAGAAAAATGGCTTTTCTTGACGGTTTTTCCCCGTCAAGAAAGACTTTTCTTGACGGTTTTGGATCCGTCATCTAGGCCCCCGTCAAGAAAAGTCGACGCTTTTCTTGACGGTTTTTTATTTGTTTTCTTGACGGTTTTAAACCGTCAAGAAACAAGCTTGTCTTGACGGTTTTAAACCGTCAAGAAAACAAACAAAAAACCGTCAAGAAAAGTGTCGACTTTTCTTGACGGGGGCCTAGATGACGGGTAATAACCGTCAAGAAAAGTCTTTCTTGACGGGAAAAAACCGTCAAGGAAAATATTTTTTGATGTTTAAAAACCGTCAAGAAATGAATTTTTTTTGACGTTTTGCAATCGTCAAGATAAACATGTTTACAATAATATCAATATATTCCAGAATCCAATTACCAAACACACATAATATCAATATATGCCAGTTACAACACACACATAATATTATAATACACAATCTTTTTATTGATCACAAATACAAAGTTTGTACGTCACAAACATCCAAGAATGATATATACAAAGTATACAAAAATTCTTCTCAAGATTGGAGGAAGAAGAGTACAAAGAATCACAAGCATGACCATAATTATGATGATGATCCTCAAGGTGATAATATGAGCTTGATTTCCTTCAAGAGTCTTCTCAGGATTGTGGACGAAGGAGAACAACCTGGTTATTGTCAAGAACAAACAAAGAATCACATACTAAGGGCTTAAAGAAAATTTATGTATGACTCAACATATACAATACATAATGCAAACTAACATGCATGGATGCATACATGACATAACTAAGATTAGAGTGCGCGTACAAATGTGCAGATTAGTTTCATACATGTTAAAATGCCGTCTTTCCCTATAGGAAAATGTTGCCTTCATAGTTTCATGTTAAGTTGCGGGTTGAAGTTCTATGACTGATTTCTGAAGCATATAAAGCATCTCTATGTTTTCTGTCTTCTAAATTTCACTAGCATCTTTTATTAATATGGTGAATATGCAGGTTTGATGTGATATTATTATCTAGTACGTACTTTTTGGTATCTAGGAATTTACCTTCTTCGATCTGATCCTTGTTATGCCTCTTTCAAGTCGGTTTTCGAGTTGTTTCAGCTCTTTCACATTCAGCGTGTTCAGAGAATCACCCATTAAGTTCCTGACACACAAAGAGTTGTTGAGGGTTTTAGGCATGCTGGTCATACAACTGGCTGGCTCGCTCAATTGAGTCGATTAAGTTATTCAATACCTATTTCCATTCTGTAAAATCTGGACCTGGTGGCGCAGTTTCGCCGCTTCTTGCTGATAATATTGCTGCCATTGACATTCAGTGCAGATAATAAAAGAGTACTACAAGAATTTTCGTATATAACACACTTTGAACGCATGAATCTTTATGCTATGAAGGCCATATATACTATGCTAATTAATTCAGTACAGGATTAATCAAACAATAAGAACACATATAAAGGCTGGCAATTGAATTAGTGACTATAGGACTTTAAAGAAGTGCATTGTGTTTAACATCTTACTTTAATTGGAGGGAGAAGTGGTAATGAAAAAGTAAAACTAGCTTACTTGGGTATTGATCTCTGTCACAGCACTTGTGTTCGAACTACTGTCAGCACATGCCTTCTTGTACCTCTCAATGGTTGATTTTATGCTAAAAAACCAGAAATGTGTATTCCAGTGGTTAGGGATGACATCTACTTTAAAATTAAGGATATTTGAGATCAGACTAAAACTGCATCAATATAATTTGTCTAATATACAAACTTATCCAGTATCATTTACACTTGTTAAATTGAGGTTGTTCTAACACAGGTCTAAAAGAGAAAATGTTCGTAAGTAACAACACAATAAAGTTGCATTTGTCAAGATGGACTTGTCTTAATGCCAAAGATGAACATATATAGTAAAACAGTTGACATACGTGAAGTATTCAAAAATTAAATGGCCCTCGGTCCTGACCAGAAAGACTTCAGTAAATCGTTTTCTTAAGATTATTTTTCTTTCCTAGTTTTATTGTGACTAGTTTCTTAGAGCTTAAGTTAGAGGTTTTATTATAAATAGATTATTGAATAAATTCAATAGAGAGTTGGAATAAGTTCAATGGTATTGTTTTGTTATCATTAAAGAGTTTTCTCTTTTGATTATCAGTGTGAGAATTTGGCTTTTTGTCCTCGTTATCTTGGATCGTTTGGTTTTTGTATACTGAGGTCAACAATAGGAACATAATGAAAAAAAAAAAAATACCAACCAATATATGCAAATAAAATACAAATTGACAATAGAAACTGGTATAATACATGCCATGACCTTAATTTTTTTTCCTAGTATCATGCTCCTCCAATAACTGTAAGCTTAAAAATCAAGCATCTAAATTAAGTGGCTAATTAACAATCAAGATTTCATCAACCTGCTCCTTAAGTTAGAGAACAAGTCAATACTTCTTCCCTAACTCCTCTACGACCACATGATCTGTCACAAGCAATCCACTTCTGAGTACTATTTTAAGTACTCGACACACATCTAACTATAACATACTCACATTGAGGAGTCTAAACCAAAGCATGACATAATCTAGCATGATCAATGAAACCAAAAAAAGCAATTTATAGGAGCAGGCTTGCTATGCTATTACAAACAGTTTTCGAGGACAACAGCAAGTTGTAGGTGCAGGTGTTTTATATGCTAGATGTTGGATAATGGAACCTTCTTCATTTTTGTTAAATTATGAAGAGGATAAGTAGCACAATAGGGCATCTAAAGGACTGCTGCAATGTGGAAAGTTTGACAAGACAGGTGCTCTATTATTCCCTTGAACTTATAAAAGTAGGACTTGGTTTGAACACAGTGCATAGGTGACTTTGGCAGAGCTCTTTTCATATAGTAGCCTTGCATGCATGTACAGGTGCAGTACTAGGGTGTTTGAAGCTATGAAAACAAACCGAGAATTTTGGATAGATGTTTGATTCATTTTGCAGCTTGTCAATATTACATCTTTTGAACAACTAGAAGACGTACTAATTAAAGATGATTCTCAAGATTTGATCATTTATACAACCAAATTACATCTCCTGCCTATATTTCTTAAGAGAATGCTCTCAACATAGAGAATGCTCTCAACATAGTTCTTTGGAAATTGAAAACGTTTTGTTGTGTTTTATTCCACTGGGAGTAAAGAAGTTAATTCATATCACCCAGTTTATATATAGTTTTCATCATCTCTCTCTTAAACCTTTGAGTGATTCAAATATTCAATATTGAAGAAATTAGTGAAGTACCTACCTATTTCATTCAATTAGTCACTTGAGATTTTGAATCATTGTTCATCGTACAAGCCAAATCATCAACATAAGGGTGTGTTTGGTAGGAGGGAAAAGTGGGAGAAAGAAAATAGAGGAGGAAAAAGTGAAGGAAAAGATTCATTTTCTCTTGTTTTGTATGGAAGGAAAATAGGAAAGAAGGAAAAGTGGAGGGATTACTTTTCCTTCATAACCTAAGAAATCCAATCCCCCAAAAGTGGGAGGAAAAGTGGAAGCTTGTATGATAAGTAATGTTCTCAAGTGCTACAAATTTTGACTAAAGAAAAAATGTAGCACTTCAAACCACTCCAACTATGGATGCCCTCAAAAGAAATAGACTTGTATGATAAGTAATGTTCTCTATACAAGTAGTTTTTCTTTACCGAGAATAAAAAGTCCAGTTGAGTTTGAGAAGACAAATCTTGGCAAAAATATATGGATTATTAGTTATAGGGTCTTCTATAATATTTGATATTAGAGTTTAGGTCTCCATATTGTCCAATGTTAGAGTTTAGGTCTCCATTTACATTGTTTACCGTCCAAAATTAGTCTGAATGGAGACCTAAAATGGGAGGCCTAAACTCTAATATCAAATATTATATGAGGCCCTATAACTAAATAACCCAAAATATTTCTAACAAAAAGTTAGTGAAGGTGTTATCATAAAGTTACTATTGGAATTACATAATTTAGATCAAATCCTATGAGAGAATTAGTTGATTGAGGTGGGGCAATGGTAGGTAGAATCTTTCATGTATAAGAAACAAATACTTCTGGTTTCATTGAAAAAAAAAGAAACAACAATAATTAATAAAAAAGGGAAAAAGCCAAGCACCTTGAGATTGTGGAAGCCGTCGCCCGTACGTATAGAGATCTTGCTAGGAGTATAGCTCTCGTCGAGCTTGAAATCCACATACAGAACCACCAGCTGATACAAAACAAAAAAACACCAAAGCTTTGAACTTTTCCGCACAGAGACAAAACAGCAAACAGAAGGAGGGCATACATAGTGACGAACTACCACCGTACCTGGAGCTTGACCTTCTTCTGGAACTGGATGTTGACGAGGTGGGGCTGGGCCCCGTCGGACTGCCAGTAGGTGTCTTGGCTGTCGTCGCGGAGGAAGACGACGCCGTTGCCGGGCTTGCAGGAGCTGACGCTCCACGCGGCCTTCTTCGCCATCTCCCGGAGGTCGTCGTCGACCGAGAGGGTCTTGCTTCCCGTCAGCTTTCCAGCCGTCTCCTCCTCCCCGTCCGACTCCGTCGCCATCTGTTTGTTCTAATTCCCTTTTCCTCGATTTGCTTTCTTGTTCTCCCCTTTCCTTTCGTTATTGGGAAATTTCGTACGCCCCTCTGCACTTGTTGGAGCAATTGTGTTACGTGTTATCCTAATGGGATTTTTTTAGGTAATTTATATGGGTTTAGGGCTGTGGAGAAAATCGGGGTCGGAAAGGAAGGGGGAAGAGGGAACGCTTGAAGTCGGCTGCGGGGATGAGAGGGAAGACGGCGGATTGCCGGAGAACAGGGTTAGGGCACGGTCGGGAGGGCTGTGGAAGTCGGGGTGGCTGACGAGATGGTCGGAAAAGAAGCTAGGGAAGAGGGCGGAGGAGAGGGGGAGACTTACAGGCTCGGTCGCCGGTCGGGGTTCGCCGGCCGGGGGAAGACTTCCACCGGAGGGGGAGCTCGAGAGGGAGAGGGATGGGGGAAGGAGGAAAAGAAGTATGTGGATGTGAAATATATAAGAAACCCTCGATTCCCAAATTTTGTTAAAACCGTCAAGAAAATTTTTTTTTTGAAAAAATTACGAAAATGGCATCTGAAATGTGCGCGCCTTTTTTTTTGCACATGCATTACTTGACGGTTATCAGCAAACCGTCAAGTAATGCAATGGGTTTTCTTGACGCTTTGTATAAAACCGTCAAGTAATATGGTCAAATTTTAATATATAACAGAAAAATGGGTGTTTTGTTGACGTATGTCTAAAACCGTCAAGATAACTGCTTTCCTTGACGGTTTTGACCATACGTCAATAAATTGACCGTCAAGAAAGGTCATTTTTCTTGTAGTGGTATTAGTGCATGGTAGATTAGTCTTACATGTTAGAATAGGTTTTATGTGCATCAAATGGTTTTTGACACATGAGTTGGGTTTTTGAATCCCTGTACACCTGACACTATTGTGTAACAGTGAAATATTTCACTGTTGTTCTTTGTTCGATTGGCATAAGGATTAAAACCTCCTGTATATTTAACTATGGTAATTTTGTCTGATCAATAGATACCAAGTTTAGGTTGTAAGGGTTTATTTTTATGATTGAATGGATGTGGGAGAAGTTCAAATGTTATTTGGTTTTGAAATGTGCATTTGATACACTGTTTAATTCTAAATATGAGAATTGCTTCTTTGGTCATAAACCTGAGTTACCCTTATATTTGATTTGCAATGTTGTTTCTTCAAAACCTGGGAATATTAGATTTGAAGACTGAAAAATAGGTTGGTTGTTGTTGACTGAAAACTGGAAAAATAGGACTGTCATTTACTGATTTTCCTTCCTTTCTGTTCTTTCTCTTATAACCTGGAAATGGGTGCTCTTCACTGAATTCATGATGAACCTGAGAGTTGAGTTGGGTGTTAAGTAATATTGTGTTTTTTCCTATGAGTTGAACTCTAAATTCCTGCACTGCCTATTAGGTTTCAGCCACTTAGTTCTTTTCCTGCTACACTATATACATTGGCACACACAGTTTTCCCCGCACACACTTTTACATGTTTCACTCACCCACATAGATTTTCTTACACACATCACCCACACTATTACTCATACACACACATCCATACACTGTTCACTCTTCACACCCCATGTTCAGTCACACACTCACTGATTTTGCCCTTCCAATTCCTGTTCAGCCAGTGTACTCCTACAAACACAACCTTCATGTTCTCACACATTCCCTCTCTATATGTATCCTATTTTTCTCTATGTGATTAATATATATATATATATATATATATATATATATATAGGTATTGTGAGTATATATATATATATATATATATATGGTAGTTGTGTATATTTTGGGTATCTAGTATTGATACCAACATAGGATATATGGATTATACAAGTATATATATATATATATATATATATATATATATATATATATATATATATATATATATATATATGTCACATATATATACAACTTGTGTATTTATTATATATAGGTAATATATATACATTTGTTAAGAATAGGCCAAGGTAATGTGGTATAGCTTGATGAGCCTAGATTGGGCTTGTACAGCTTTATTAGACCTATTATAGACTAGTTTAGACTTGATAGCCTAGTTTAGACTTGGTTAGACCTAGTTTGACTATAGTTGACCTAGTTTGACTTCTATGGTTGACCAAGAGTTGACTTTGGCCTAGATTGACCTAGACTCATGTAGAATGCATAGTAGAACTTCATTTTACCATTTTAGACTTGTTGTGACTTGGGCTGTTCTGATTAGGAGCCAGACACCACTCCTCGGACAGTACTTTTATATTGGACACTCAGATACCAGGCGAGTACATTCTCTGATCATTTCATATCCTGCTTAGAATTATTTCCCGCATTAAATTACTTTACTTGTACTGTCACGTTGGTCACACGGATTGGTACTATATGGATCCTTTCTTGAGATATTATTCTTAGGGAGCATCGGGTACTACATGTTCTGTGCGTTTCACTTACATGGCGTATCACTATGATTCACTGGTTCTTAGATCACTTGTGACATATACTCTTATGATCACAGAGTCTCCTAGAATCTCTTATCCCATTTACTATGTATCCTAGAATCTCCTAGAATCCACATTTATGGGACATCTATATATCACCCTTCGGGGGCCTTTGCATGGAATTATAACATAACCCGGTTGGATCCTTGTGTATTGATTGGGGGTACGGGGGAGTAGAAGTAAACATGTGAATATTATCCAAGTAGTACATTATCAGAATCTCTTCCGTAGTGTCTTATCAGAATCTCCTATGCCATTTACATGTCTATATTGTACTCTGACTCACTAGCCACTGTTAGTCTCTATTTATAGTAGATATTTCTATTACAGCTCTCTCTCTCTCAGTTTACATACAGTATTTCTTTCAGTACTTGTATCTAACTTTACTGCATGATTATATTTTCTAACCTGCTATGAACTGTTGAGATGTACTGTACTCGCTCCTGTCCTGACTGGACCTGTTGAAAATAGTACAAAGGACGAGGAGGAGGCCTGCCTGGATACTTACTACGGGGCAGCCTTAGATGACACTTGCGAGCTGGACCCTCAGGAGGACCCAGCTCTAGCTGAGGACATCACCCCCATTGCCTAGACTAGTTTAGTTAGGCTTATCTTATTTTATGTAGTCTTGAGACATGTTTAGCTAGACTTTATTCTGTTGAGTTGTATATATTCTTCATTCAGTATTTGAGACCATGTACCTCTGGATATTTGCTGGGATTATCTTAGACTACTTTATCATCTATTTTTCCTTGAGTTCTATTTCATATCGTGCTATCTCTTCCTTAGTTGGGATTGAGTTTATTTACTGCTATGTCACCCCCATTCGGGGAGTATAAACTGTTTAGAGATATATTGTTAGATGTATGTTAACCTAGGACAGCGTTCTATCGTCGACACTGCGGCGTAGGCTGGACGTACCCACGTCTTGTGCCCTTACTCTAGGGTGCGGGTCGTGACAAAATGGGTACATCCATCGATAATAAACAGATGCACCAATATGGGCTTCCTATTCTAGATGAATCAGTAGATGCTCCATGCTGTCGAAGAAGCCCGGAGGAAATATTTTCTCTAACTTACAAATTGTTAAGACAGTCTTCTCCTCAAGTTCAACCATGTGTTGCACCGTCAACTTATTTGAACAAATATCCCTGAAGAATGTAGATAGCTCAGCCAACGGAACCTATACAGAAGAAGGCAATAACTCTCTCAACGCAACGGTTAGTAATCTTTTCATAAACCGGTGGCAGTCGTGACTCTTCATTCCCGTTAGCTTGAATTCATTGAGATCAACGCATCTAGACAAATTCGACACATAGCCGTCGATAAATCTTAAAGTAGATATCCACTTGCAGATTATTAATCGATCTTCCTTACTCAATGTGTATTGTGCTACCGGCTTAGTTAATTGTCCACCAGCTCTCCTTTGTATCAAGTTCAGATGAGGACGCTTGCATATCTCAGCAATGTCTTATCTTGGTTTTGGATTGTCCTTCATCTTTCCTTTAATATCCATGACGATATTGAAGACATTATCGAACACATTCTTTTCAATATGCATGACATCAAGATTATGCCTTATAAGATTATCTTTCCAATAAGGCAAGTCCTAGAAGATACTCTGTCTGGTCCAGTTATGGCTTTGTCCGAACCCCTCGACACAATTGTTTGATGGATCTTCAATTACGGAAGGCAAGTCCTTTATATTATCCCAAATATCGTATCCCGACAATCTGGCAAGCGGATGAGAAAATTCTTGTTTTTCAGCTCTGAACGTGTCCTCGTTCTTTCTCCAAGGATGACTCGCGGGCAGAAATTGACGGTGACAGTCAAAGAAAGAAGCTTTTCCTCCATGCTTAAGGTGGAATGCCTTACTATTTTCCATGCATATCGGACAAGACATCCTGTCGTGAGTACTCCATCGCGACAGCATACCGTATGCTGGAAAATCATTTATTGCCCACATCAGTGAAGCTCTCATCTGAAAGTTCTGTTTCCTAGAAATATCATAGGTCACGACGTCGATCTTCCACAGATGTTTAAGCTCATCCACCAACAGCTGTAAATATATATCAATATTCTTCGTCGGATTTTTGGGACCCGGCATGATAGTTGTCAAGAACATATAAGGAGTCTTCATACACATCCATGGTGATAGATTATAAGGGGTAAGAATGACCGGCCAGTAGGAGTATTGAGATCCCGACTGCCCGAAAGGGGCGAAGCCATCAGAACATAGCGCCAGTCGTACATTTCTAGGCTCTGCAGCAAAATCTGGATGTCACAAGTCAAAATGTTTCCACGCCTCTCCGTCCGAAGGATGTGACAATTCTCCATCGTCCTTTGTGCGTTCTTCGTTGTGCCATGTTATGTGTTCAGCTGTATTCAGAGACATATACATCCTCTTCAAGCGCTTTGTGATCGACAAGTAATGCATATTCACCGATAGCCTGCCGACGGATAGGCGACGGATGTTCACCTTTAAAAAAATTGGTGCACGATTAGCCGGGAAGTCGTCGCCATGTTGTCGGTAGTCCGTCGCTACTGATGACGGATTTATTCCGTCGCTAAAATGCCGTTGCCAATTTACTGTATTTTGGTAGTGACATGGTGATTGTCATACCGTTTTTTATGCAGGTATATGTTATTGTATGATGGTTTCATCCAAGATTCCTAACTCTCGAAAAAAGAAAAAGCGCTCTTCGGCTAGTAGTTTAGTAAAAAATTCTGCTAACTGATGTTCAGTGTCAATAAACTCTAAGTTAATAGTATCGTGTTGTTGATGATCACACAAGAAATAATGTCTAATCTCTATATGCTTTGTGCGTGAGTGACATACTGGGTTTTTGGTCAAATTTATTGCACTAGTGTTATCACAGAAAATTGGTATGTGCTTAAATAATAAGTTATAGTCTTCAAGAGTTTGCTTCATCCACAGAATATGTGCACAAAAAAGACCAGTTGTGATGTACTCAGCTTCTGTTGTAGATAGTGACAGAATTCTGCTTCTTGCTAAACCATGAGACTAAAGCCTTTTCTAAAAAATGACACGTGTCGCTTGTACTCTTACGGTCGACTTTGCATCGCACAAAATCAGCATCGAAATATCTGATTAATTCAAAAAAAGTGGTTTTGGGATACCACAAGCCTACCGTAATCATTCCTTTAAGATATCTAAAGATACGCTTAACAACGGTCTTGTGTGATTCTTTAGGTTTTGCTTGATATCTAGCACATGAGCAAACGCTAAACATAATATCGGGACGACTAGCAGTTAAATACAATAAACTACCAATCATACCTCGATACTTACGTTGATCGACCGGCTTGCCGCTTTCATCAGGTTCTAGCTTTATTGTATTAGCCATAGGAGTGCTGATAGATTTGATGTTGTCAAGCTCGAACTTTTTTAGCATGTCCTTTGTATACTTCGACTGGCTGATGGAGACGCCTTACGAGTATTGTTTAATTTGCAGTCCAAGGAAGTAGTTGAGCTCCCCCATCATGCTCATATCAAACTCATTCTGCATACACTTGGCAAAATCATTGCATAGACACTCATTATTAGACCCAAATATGATATCATCTACATAAATTTGTACTAAAAAAATAGTATCATCAAGGGATTTTATGAAAAGTATAGTGTCAATTTTCCCTTTTGAAAAACCTTTATCAAGTAAGAAAGTACTAAGACGTTCATACCAAGCTCGAGGAGCTTGTTTGAGGCCATAAAAAGCTTTCTTAAGTTTAAAAACATGGTCGAGAAATTTGTGATTTTCAAAACCAGGGGGTTGTTTGACAAAAATCTCTTCTTTAATAAAACCATTTAGAAAAGCACTTTTCACATCCATTTGAAAAAGTTTATAAAGTTTTGGAAATTTCCACAGGTGCAAAGCATCCGAATATATTCAAGTCGTGCAACAGGAGCATACGTCTCATTGTAGTTGATACCCTCCTCTTGGTTGTATCCTTTAGCTACGAGATAAGCCTTGTTGCAAGTGACTGAACCGTCCTTAATAACTTTGTTGCAAAAAACCCATTTAGTACCAATGATTGAATGATCAGTAGGTCTATGAACAAGTTCTCAAACCTGATTTAGTTCAAATTGGTTGAGTTCTTCTTGCATTGCAGATATCCAAAATTTATCGTTAAAAGCTTCTAAAACATTTTTAGGTTCAATTTGAGAAATAAAAGCAGTACTAGCAATAGAGTCTTTCAAAGAAGATCGAGTAATTACCCCTTTCGATACCTCACCTATTACCAAATTTTCTGGATACGAAGGTTTTAATTGGAAATTCTTTGGTAAGCCCTCCAGAGAGTTGGTTTCGGGTGGTGTATCCATATGAATGAAGGTTGTTAGTTCATCATCATCGGGAATGATAGCTGTACTATTATCCTCATCAAAAGTTACGTTAGTAGACTCTTCGACAATCATGGAGCATTCTTTGAACACTCTATATCCCTTACTCTTGGCGGCATAGCCAAGAAGAATACCTTCGTCAGCATTGGCATCAAACTTGCCCAAGTTGTCTTTGGTATTCATGATAAAGCAGCGACAACCAAACACTCGAATCAAAACCCTATTCAAAACATGGCACGCTGTGTTGACAGCTTCTGCCCAAAAATATTTTGAAATAGAAAATTGATTCAGTATGACTCTAGCCATATCGCCTAGAGTTTTATTCTTCCGTTCCATAATACCATTTTGTTGAGGAGTTCTAGGACAAAAAAACTCATGATTAAATCCATTTAAATCACAAAACTTTTCAAAATCAGAATTTTTGAATTCGCCACCATGATCACTTCAGATACGAGTAATCATGTAGCCTTTTTTGTTTTGGACCTTTTTAGTAAAAACTTTGAAAACTGAAAACGTATTATTTTTATTTGCAAGAAAGAAAATCTAAGTAAATCTTGAAAAGTAATCAACGATAACAAAAGCATAGAGTTTACCGCCAAGACTGGCTACTCTACTAGGACTAAATATATCCATATGAAGTAATTACAATGGTCGGGTAGTACTTACACTTTTTATGGATTACAAGGAAGATTTGGTAGCCTTATTCTTTTCACATTCGGCACATACCATGTCCTTCTTGAATGTGATGTCTGGCAGTCCTCTTACTAGCTTCTTGGTTGATAATCTGGATATGGTATCCATGTTGGCATGACCAAGACGTTGGTGCCATAATAGCCTTTCGTCTTTGTGGGCATAGAGGCATCTTCCTGTATTTTAGTATCTCTAGACAGCTAGAAAATATATATGTGATTTTCTCTTATCCTTTCAAAAGTGATCTCCAGTTGATCTATCATAATAAAGCATTTAGTTTTCCCAAAGTTAATATCATATCCATGATCAGCAAGATGACTAATGATGAGCAAGTTATGCTTTAACCCGATTACTAAACAGACATCCTTAATGATGGAAGAAGGAGGATAACCAATTGTACCGTTACCTGTGATATAGCCTTTCAGATTGTTGCCGAAGGATACATATACTTCCCTATTCATCGATAATATTGCAAATAGATTAGCATCTCCAGTTATATGTCGCGAGCACCCACTATCGAGAATTTATTTGCTTCTAGTTTGAGAAGGAAGGTCCACCTACACCTAGAGTAGATGTGACCTTTGGTACCCATATTCTTTTGGGTCCTGAAAAGTTAGTCTTTGGTACCCATGTATATAGATTGATATCAACTAGTTTTCTAAATCTATACTGCAGTTATATGTGTCCATGTAAACCACAATAAGTGAAGGTAGCCTGCATATTGGTATTGGGTGCAGGATGATAGTTGTATCTATATGTGGGAATAGGATGATGATAGCTATGTGTAGAAGTATGATGACTGTAGTGAGTATGTGCAGCAGCATGATGATAATGGTGATTGTGTGCAGCAGGATGATGATAAAATTTACGTGTGTGTGTTTTTCGTGCTGTATGTGAATAGGTGTACATAAAGGCATGATTTTGAGTAGTATGTGTATGAGTGTTCTTGTGGTGACGTGCTCTCTTGTGTTCAGCCGTCTCGTGTTTGAAAGTGTTGTAACTGTGAGACTGAGTTTGAGGTTGAATAACCTGCTTACCCAGTCTAATCTCTAATTTCTTAGAGGCAACATGTAACTCATCATATTTAGTAATAAGTCCATGTATTATAGCATTAGCAATCTTGTACTCATTTTTCTCTTCAGCAACTTCTTTATTTAAAGTTGTGATATCATGTGTTTGCTTCTCAATAAGAGATTTGGCATCGTGTAAGCTTAATTTAAGCTTAGATACCTCCTCAGTGCTTTTCATGGGTGTAGTGTTTCTAACATTCTCAAGTAAGCAAGATAGTCTATGGATCTCGACTTCATGGGTCTTTATCTTTTCCTTAGCATGCTTATACTTGTTAATAACCTTTTTGTGGTCTTCAAGAAGATCACTAAAGGCGTCACCCATTTCATCAAAGGAGAAATCTTCAAAAGAGTTGTTTACCTTGTCCGAAGTTGCCATTAGGCAGATGTTTGCAGTATCTTGCGGAGAGTTCTCTTCTTCATCTGAATCGCTGGCCTCACTTTCATGCCAAATGCTAGTGTTGGCATACTTCTTTGAGGTTGGCCTCTTGTACAATTTTTTGTATCTGCTTCCTTTCTTTGCTTTAGGATAATCTTTTCTGACGTGTCTCGTCTTCTTGCATTCGAAGCAGGTGGGTTCTTTCTCATCGTCTTTTTGTTCCTTCTTTCTTCGGTTGAAGTGTAGGAACTTCTTAAAATTTCGAACCATGAGTGCTTGATCGTCACCTTCGAAATCGTCGTCATCTATTTCCTCTGCAATGGTTCTTCGGCGATGAGCTCTTAAGGCCATTTCTTTTTCTTTTGGAGTCGTTTCTTCAAAATTTTTGAGGTCGAGCTCATGTATCATCAGCTTGCCCATTAGAGTTTCTAGTGACATAGTTATAAGATCATTTCCTTCAATAATCGTCGTGACCTTGGGGTTCCAAATCTTCGATAATCCTCTTAGCACTTTGTGTATCTTCTCATGGTTAGAATATAATTTGCTAAGGAAAGATAGAGGGTTAACGATGTCGTAGAATCTGGTGAACATCTGAGTATTTGCCTCATTTGGCTTTATTTTGAATGCCTCGTATTCTTGTGTCAGACAGCTGATCTTTAATTTTTTAACTTATGTGGTTCCTTCAAAAGTCACCTCCAGAAGCCTCCATACTTAGTATGAAGTGGAGCATGTAGAGACCTTGTTGAATTCAGTCCAGTCTATTGCACAAAAGAGAGCATTAATGACCCTAGCATTTTGACTTGCCTGTTTCTTTTCCTGGTTAGAATATTTGTCGTGGGGTTTTTCAATAAGAGTCCCCTCGACAGCTATTCTGACAAGCTTTTTGTAACCATCCGTGATGATAGTCCACAGTTCAAAGTCTAGAGACTTAAGATAAAAACTTATCCTACTTTTCCAATATGTGTAGTTAGTTTCGGCAAATAGGGGTGGCCTATTTGTGGACTGTCCCTCACCATAGTTGGAAAAGGTAGGTTGTGTGGTTGCCCTGGATCAGCTCTTAGGATGTTAATCCAATATAAGAGAACAGAGCTCTGATACCAATTGAAGTACGTGTAGGCAACTCTAGAAGGGGTGAATAGTCTATGTGTCGATAATACCCAATTAAAAATAACTCTATTCAAGTTCACCCAACAGAAATAATAATTAGAGTATAAGTACGAAATATAAATAGAGATCAGAGAAGCATACGCAGACATAGCAGTTTTGAACCTGGTTTTCCTCGTGGAGGACTAGTCCAGGCCTGAGAACTCTAGCTAAGGATTGAAATCCACTATTTGTAAAATAGCTGTAACCACCACTTTTCTAAAATGAGGATAATTTTGAACTTTTGTAAAATTGATTATTTAATAATAGGTTTAAATCATGTTATTAATTTATTGGTAAATTTTGATTATTTTAATATCATTAAATTAGTGTTTTACGATTTTGTTCTTTGGCTAGTGTAACCTTAAAGCTGCTTAGCCTAGAGACTAACCATGACCATGGAGGCCTAACATATGTGATTAGATTAGCTAATTACCACTTTTTAGGCTAAGGGTATTTTGGTCATTTTGTGACTTTTGAATTATTTAGGATTTTGATTAATTGATAAATTTTAGATTATTTTAATAATATTTAAATTGATGTATTATAATTTTGGTCATTTTTTATATTTTAATATTTTAGGAATTTTTATATTTTAATATTAATTTTACGGGATTTGTTTAGTCGGGTTTGAGTTTTGTTTCGTTCTGACTTGTGTTAGTGACCCGGGTAGCCTAGACTCTAGACGGGACCCCAAGATTTGTTAGTCATGGCCCACAAACCCCACCAATTAAGTTAGTAAGTTTAGACTAATCCCACTTGTTAGATTGGTTAAGTTAGAGGCTTAAATTTAACCCTTTTGATCCCAAACTTGAACCTAACTTAAAATTGACTAAGAGGACTAGTTGAGGCCTTAATGGGCTTTCCCCCAAGGCCCAATAGGGTTTAACGGCAGCCACTATAGGTAGGTTATTCTCCCTTCCTTTCATTTCATTCCATCTTGCCTCTTTTCCTTCACAAAGTGTTCTTCTCCAAATTAGAGAGCTTCCATCTTTGATTTGATCTCCAAATCACTTCATTCCTCCACCAAAACTTCCATCCAACCTTCTCATACTATCAAGGAAGGGTGGTAACAAAGATTTGGATCAAAGTGCAAGGAGAAGTATCCATTTTGGAAAGATTTTCGTATCGGAGCTGTGTCCTTGAGAGTATCATTGGGATCCCACTCCCAATAGGTAAAATCAACCCTCTAAATTGATTTCCTATGCATATTAGTTAGTTTTGACTCCATAGAATCCACCCCCATGCATGAACCCCTTTAGATTTAAGTTTGAGACTATTTGGAGCTCCCTTGAGGATTTTAGATATGTGTTTTATGTCCTACTTAATAGATCCCAAATTAGGACACCCCATATGTTTGGTTTATTGTCTAATAGGATTAATTATGTTTTAAATTCAGTTTTAGAATAGTTAGAGAGTGGATTGATCTTAGTTAGGATGGTTAGAATGAGTTTCATTTGGATACCTATGTTGGTATCTAAGTATCTTGGCCTACATGTGTTTCTTTTTTCCAAAACCACAGAAATTTATCATAATATTCATTCACATTTTTAGTAGCCATAGCAACTTAGAAATATCATAACTTTTAGCTTAGAACTCCGACTAATCTCTCATTTTTTTTCAAAAGAACTGTATCGAATTTAGCTTTCCAAATATATATTTTAATAAGCCAAAATCGTTTTAAAACTTTCTATAAAGCTATTTGAGTGTCAGTTGTCCGAAAGACAAATGTGTTTCGGTATTTTTGTGATTTTGGGAACTTCCGGACACGAAAATGCGATCCATTTGAAGTTTCAGAAAGCTAACACGAAGAGCTACAACATACTTTAATCCTAAGATTTAGTGAAGGCTCAATTGGTACAGTATTGATTTTAAGTAGAAGTGTGACTATACGACATAGGCATTTTGTGTAACCTATGAGCCTATGTAGTATGGATATTAAGTGAATGTAGGTATCATAAAGTATATGTATGATATAGTACATATATATATATATTATTGTTAGGTAATATTTGTTAGTATGAGTGTTAGTTAGATAGTAGAGTTAGTATTTTGTTAGATATTTGATATGTTGTTAGATAGTTTCACGTTAGATATCTAGCATGTTAGATATTGATATGTTGGTAGGTTATGTTAGTTCTAGATATTGGTATGTTAGCAAGTTAGTCTCTATAGGTTATATGTTAGATATTAGTTAAGATGATATGTTAGTACATTAGATAGTTTGTTAATTAGATAATTGAGAGGTATCTTGGTATCTCATGATACCAAGTTAGTATCTTAAGGTAAATATGAATTACCTTTACCTTCAAGGTAAATGATTAGTTTACCTATGACCAATGTATGGTATCAAGGTAGCAAGATAAGGTATCAAGATATCAAGGTAATGTTAGGTTTACCCAAGTAAGGTATTGAATTCCAAACAAGGTATTGGTATTGGGATGTCAATATGACCAAGGTTGATATGGTATCCTAGTGTTAGTGGGTTAGTGTCTAAGTATTTGAGTGTGAGTAGGTGATGTTAGATTGTGGAAGGATTACATAGATAGGTATATATATTTTTTGGGTTATATAGTATCTATATATATTATGAGAGTATATAGATATAGGTTATGGTTCATAGTGAGGATATGTATATACTTGATATATATATATATATATATATATATATATATTTATATATATATATATATATATATATATATATATATATATATTTATATATATATATATATATATATATATATATGTAAAAAAAAATATATATATATATATATATGTAAAAAAATATATATATATATATGTGTGTGTGTGTGTGTGCGTGTGTGTGTGTGTGTTTTAGGGTGGTACTATATGGGTAAGGATAAATGTGGTATGTATATATATTGCAACGACCCGCACCCAGTGTAGGGTACGAGAAGTGGGTACGTCCAGCCTACGCCGCAGTGTCGAGGGTAGAACGTTGTTCTAGGTCACAATTAAAACTAAATACAATATGATATACTCTCCGTGCGGAGGACAATCACAGCAGGATAGAACTCAATCGCCAAAACTAGAAGTAGCACGATAAGATAACTATGAATCCACAAGAGAAGTACAACAGAGATAAATAAATCTCGGTGTTATCAACACCAACTCAAACAAGCATAAAATAAATACAACTCAAGACAACTGAAAATAAAATAAGAAAAACTCTAGCCATCTGCTCCAACCTCCACTATGTCTCCTCTTGGCTAGCAGGTAACCTCCAAGCTATCTGTAAAATTTATCAACAGGTCCAGTCAGGATGGGAGCGAGCACAGTACATCTCATACAGTTCATATTATGATAGGATATATAAATATGCTATAAAGTAAGATACATGAAACGCTGGAAAATATATGAAGTAAAAGAGATGACTGTAAAAAAAATATCTATTATAAGTAAAGAACTAACAGTGAACTAGTGATTTAGAGTATAAGATAGACATGTGAACGGCTTGATAATAAACATGAGAGTTTGTACATGGCTACACTACTTTGAAAATATCTACATGACTATTTCTACTTCCCCATCCCTAATCAATAACGAAGGATCCGTTCAAGTTATGTTTTTGTACATGATTTCACATGGAGGCCCATAAATGGGTGCACATGAATATAAATACTGGAAATTGCTGAGAAACCCAATTTCGGGGTGGGCTTTTATGAAATTCCCACCCGCTGGATGAGTTTTATAAAATACCCAGAATTAAGTATTTTCACGTTAAATATTCCAATATTCCCTTTTAGATGCCACCCGCTGGAAACTGTTATTTTTATAATACCGAAACTACCCCTCCGTGCGAATTGGTCATCTATATGTATTTAAATTCAAAAAACTCATATCTGGATTGCAATTTTTGTCTTCTTCTTATTCACGGGAAATCTTAATTTCATTGCTCTCATCTTCAGCAGAGATCGCAAAGAATGTTCGTAGTTCGGTGTGCTTCACTTCAGTCGAACTCAGATCATCGCTCGTCATCATCATCACCATCATCATCATCTTCATCGTGGAGACATTTGAAGTTTTCCGACGATTAGGTCAATTGTGGAGAGAAGATCTTTCTTCTTCTTTTCCATAAGGATTATCTCGTTTTGAAAGAAGAACGAAACTCTTTATTTCTGACAAAATTTTCTTAAAAAAATATTCTCTGTGTTAAAACCACGGAGAATGACCATTCTCCGTGCTAAAATGACGGAGAATGACCCGTTTTAAAAACCACAAAGAATGGCATTCTCCGTGTTAAAAACAACGGAGAATGCTAATTTTCTGTGGGTTTTAACACGGAGAATGCCATTCTCCGTGGTAAAGTGACGGAGAATGGCCATTCTCCGTCCTTTTAGTACGGAGAATAGCTATTTCTCCGTGGTTTTAACACAGAGAATGGTCATTCTCTGTCTTTTTTAATACGGAGAATGGCCATTCTCCTCCATATTAACACGAGATTGGTCATTCTCCGTGTTAATATCACGGAGAATGACCATTCTCTGTTGTAAAAAATGACGGAGAATGTCCATTCTCCTGCGTTTTAACACTGGAATGACCATTCTCCGTGCTAAATTATACGGAGAATGGTCATTCTCCGTTTTATTTAACACGGAGAATGTTATTCTCCGTTTTATTTAACACGGAGAATGGCATTCTCCATGTTTCTAACACGGAGAATGGTCATTCTTGACCATTCTCTGTGCTAAATTACACGGAGAATGGCATTCTCCGTGCTAAATTACACGGAGAATGGCATTCTCCGTATAAATTAAGACGGAGAATCATCATTCTACGTCTAAATTATGACGGAGAATGGTCATTCTCCGTGTAATTTAGCACGGAGAATGACCATTCTCCGTGTAAATTAAGACGGAGAATGTCATTCTCCGTGTTACTAACACGAAGAATGGTCATTCTCCGTGTAAATTAAGACGGAGAATGCCATTCTCCGTGTTACTAACACGGAGAATGACCACCCTCATGCGAAATTAACATTTTTTGTGTTCTAACACGGAGAATGGCCATTCTCCTGCATTTTATGGTTAGCAGAAACTTTGGAGGGCCATAACTTTTGACTGGAAAGTCGAAACGAGGTCCCGTTTGTCGTAAAATGAGCGTATCGTCGAGGAGAATGAAAGTAACCATTTTTTTGTTAGACGGCCTTTTGAAATTTTAAAATCACAAAAAAATGATGTTTGGACCTCCGTTTTAGCAGTTTTGTCGTTTGTCTCGGTCTTTCCGAAATTTTTCGACGAGTTTTTGAAGATTTTTTAGGAGAAAACCTAGATTCGAAAGTGAGCAGCGTATGGAAGAAGATGAAGTATCGAAACATTTTTTAAGAGCAGTTTCGTGGATGTTTTCAATAAATTAAAAGGAAGGGCAAAAGGGTCATTTGGAACCCGCTTTGGATAAGTTTTTCTAATTCTGGGCACGCGATGAAAGTTTTTTTAGCGGTAGGTTTTACATAAAACTTTTTTAGTTTTTGGGCATTCCATAAATTCTCCCTTATATGGGGCCTCCGTGAACATGAGAGTACATGAATCACGAGAGTGCATATGAATGGTGAAAGCACATGAATACATGATGAAAGTGAAACGTACATGACATGATGTATCCGAAGCTCCCGAGGGGATAACATCGCATGAAAAGATCCATATAGTATTAATCCGTGTTAACAACGTGAAAGCATCAATTAAAGTAATCTAGAGCATAAATGTAAATCCTATCAAGTATGAAATGGTCAGAGAATGTACTCATCTGATACCCTGAACAGCTGATATGAAAAGATGGCCAACTGGAGTCACAGAGTCCTAGTTAGAGAAATACAGGTTATAAAGGGTTTAGTTTATATGATAATTGAAATTATAATACAATCTACATGAGTCTAAGCCAATCTAGGTCAAAGTCAACTCTTGGTCAACTCTGGTCAACTACAAAGTCAAACTAGGTCAACTCTAGTCAACTGTGGTAAAAATAGCTAGGGTTGGGTTAACAATGGTCAACTAGTCTAGGTTAGTCAATTCTAGGTCTAAACAAACTAAGTCTATGCAAATCAAGTATCCAAGATAGCTACTAACTCATAGCCTAAGTCACTTGCTAAACCAAGCACAAAACTAAACCATAAGCTAACAAGGCACACAAACTTAGCCATATAATCTATATATATTATTCACATTCACATATTCATATACATAGATATATATAGGAAAGCTATATATATAGGCACATACATATATATAGAGAGAGAATGAGAGGTAAAAGAGTAAGTAAGTGTGTGTGTTTAGCATGTGTGTGAAAGGATATGTGTTAATGTTCTCAGATTTGGTGATATGTAGGTGTATATGACATGGGATACATGGTGTCAAAGGGTGTATGAGTGCATGTGTGTAAAAAGTTATAGGTTAACTCAGTTTATAGAAATGCATACATACATACTTATATTGTATACATGCATACATACATATCATGTATACATACATACATTGCATACATGCCTACATACATATCATATATGCATACTTGCATTCATTCATGCACCTATACATACATAGATGCATACATACATATTTGAATACATTATATACTTGCATACATTATATTCATATATGCATACTCAACATTATATTACATTCATTCCTGCATACATGCATACATATAATATATACATACAAACTCATATATTTAACTCAAAATATATGTGAATACATACATTACAATACCTTAACACATATATGTATATCATTCATTCATATCCCATATACATGCATACTTCAGTTCAGGCATTATATCCATTCACATATCATTAAGTTGCATACATATACTTATTTTCATTACATACATGTCATTCATGCATATTACATACTTACATGCATCTATACAATATATACATTGTATACAACATGTAAAAATAGAAGAGGGAAAAAAGAAAAAAAATTGAAATGGAAAGCGAAGGGAAGGAAAAATGTAAGTAAAAGAAAAAACAGTGGACATATACATGCTTGCATCATATATTCTACATTACCATGCATGCTATCATTATATATTGTATTACATTATGTATACATTATGCATTCATATCTATCTTTACATATATACCTTGCATTCATATCTAGCATTCATTATATACTTTCATACATACATTGTATATCATTCTTTCATTCATGCATTTATGCATTGCTTACATACATTACATTGATTGCATTCGTACATACTTGCATTCAACCATATATATACATTAATGTAAAGAGGATACATATCATATACATCATTTTATTCATCTAACATATCATGTGTTACATACTCTACATTCATTTAATATCCATACTACATAGGCTCATAGGTTACCCAAAATGCCTATGTAATATAGTCACTCTTCTACTTAAAACCAATACTATACCAATTGGGACTTCACTAAATTCTAGATTAAAAAATGTCGTACCCCTTCGTGTTAGCTTTTTGAAACATCAAACGGATCACATTTTCGTGTCCGGAAGCTCCCGAAATCGCGAAAACATCAAAACGCGTTTGTCTTTCGGACAAATGACACTCAAATAGTTTTACAAAAATTTCTAGAAAGATTTTGGCTTATTAAAATATATATTTGGAAAGCTAACTTCGATACAGTTCTTTTAAAAAAACGAGAGGTTAAACGGAGTTCCAAGCTAAAAGTTATGACATTTTTAAGTTGCTTTGGTTAATAAAAACGTGGGTGAATATTATGACGAATTTGAGCTATTTTGGACAAAAGAAACACATGTAGGCCAAGATACTTGGATACCAACATAGGTATCCAAATGAAACTCATTCTAACCATCCTAACTAAGATCAATCCACTCTCTAACCATTCTAAAACTGAATTTAAATATATATTTAAATTATTATCATACATACATGCACATGGGATGTCCTAATTTGGGATCTATCAAGTAGGACACAAGACACATATCTAAAATCCTCAAGAGAGTTCCAAATGGCCTCAAATTTGAATCTAAAGGGGACACATGCATGAGGATAGATCCTACGGATTCAAAACTAATTTATATGGAAAGAAAATCGATTGAGAGGATGGGTTTTACCTATTGGGAGTGGAATCCCAATAAAATCCTTTAGGCCACGGCTCCGATAAGAAGATCCCTCAAAGTGGACATTCCTCCTTGCACTTCTCTTCCAATCCTTGGTAGCACCCTTCCCTTGGAGAATGGAAATGATTGAGGGAAGATTTGGTGAAGGAATGATTTGATTTGGAGATCAAATCAAAGGGAACACTACAAAAAAGTAGCCTTTTGGGACAACCAAAAACCGTTCTTAAAAGAACTTTTACCGTACATTATTTGGGACGGCAGTTGGGACGGATTCAAATGGTGCTATTAGGGTGGCGTGGCAAAAGCTTATGGGACGAATTTTGTCGTCCTAATTATTGTTAAATGACTGATTGGAACCATCATAATAATTTAGGATAATAGTCACAAAAGAATATAATTTACTTTTAGGACAGTTACAAAATTGTCCCAAAAACTTATAACAACTGTCCCAATTATTTTAAAATTATTATTTCCTTGTTCTGCATATAGAATGTACAATTAAAAGACATATATAACAAAAACAATATATAACTAACTATTTAAGTTCAAAAAATATTGTAAAATCTAAAGTACATCAACAAAGATTAATTTCATTAAATGTTATATCCCATCGTTTACAAAATGAACTCAAAGCGCTTTACATCATTCGACGTCTTCCCATCATTTACAAAAACGAACTCAAAATGCTTTACATTATTAAGTGTTCATCTACCATCATTTACAAAATAAATCTAAAATTGTTTACATTATTAAGCATCATTTAAAAAATGAACCCAATATGCTTTTTCATTGAGCAAATCTTCCATCATTTGTAAAATCAGCCCCAACTCTTTTGAAGGGCCTGCAAATAAAAATAAAAAATAACTAGTTAACAAAAGACCATATATACATCAAGAATTTATGCAGAGTATATGAGAATATCATGAACCTGTGAGTACAATGTTTAGGCAGAAATTAAAAAACTTATGTATACAATTTATGGCAATACATATGAGAATACCATGACCATGCACACTATATTGTTTATAAATATGTTGTGTAGCGATACAACAATTATAATTATCTTGCTTACTTTCTAGATTTTTGTTTGTTATAATCATCTACCAAGTAACTAGTGTGTAGATAAGCAGCATGAAAATTTCAGAAAGTAAGTAGGCATTGCATTTGTAAGCAAGTAGTGACCTATGCATTTGTATTGCTGCAAATTAGCTGGTGTAGGTAGGGATGGGCCCAAACCCAGTAGGAATATGCAGCTTCCATGAATTCATCAACGATCGATAAATATTTCTCTCCTTCTAACCTTGGTTGTCTTAACCCCAAACAAAAAAATCATCGATAAAAGGAATAAAAAAACTCATTAATTCCACTTCAAAGTTCACAATTTTCCAACTCTCTATAAACCAGTCCAGACATGAATTTCACTTCAAGCATCACAATTTTCTAATTGATCCAAACATTGAATCCTAAGAATATAAAAAATCCATCAATCCAATCACCAAATAGACACAAGAGGGGATTTAAAAAATCATTATTATATGGGCATGGTCTCAGGATGTGATTTTGAATGGTATGGTAATTGTCATTGAACAACTATCTGACAAGTCTAAGCAAGGGAATCATGAATTTTTAAATAAGGTTGGAATGATAACTCATTACAGTACCCCAATCTAGTGAAGCTTTATGGATGTTGCATTAAAGGAAACCAATTAGTTCTCATATATGAATACTTGGAAAATAACAAGCTTGTGCGTGCTTTATTTGGTTAGTGATATAGAACAAGGACTTCATAACAAAAAAGTTGGAAGTATGATATTGTGCATTAAAAAGAATTGAACACAAATAGTTGTAGAAATTGGAAGGACTACTTTAACAAGTGTAAGTAACTTAAGAATATTCCTACCTGAAAATGATCTACATGTTTATGTGTCAAGCAACTCTGTTATCAACTTACACCTGTAGTTTTCTATAAATGTGGTCAGATTTTGGTATCCCATATCATTAAAAGCTATCTTAAAAAAGTTTTCACATAAAATGTTCAGAATTTCTTCTGAAAACAAAGGAAAATATAGTAGAAAGAGATGACTCACTCGAATAAGGCCAATAAATGGACTCAGTATGAAAGTGCTCAAACCACTCTCTTAGCTGCTAAATTAGTAGGGCAGACAATAATTGAAATACTTGCTAATTAGAAAGAAATGTTCTCTTCCATTAACTAAAAAGCCACAAGGTAAGGGCTTGGGGAACCCCCCACCCCACCCCCACCCCCACCCCCATGACTAATAGTAGAAAATAGCTACACAAACTTAGTATAGATTAATAATAACCAGGGTATTGAGTCGATTGACAACTTGTTGTGTGACAAGGCAACAATGTGGTGCACTAACACAAATATCCATTAAAGTTGAGATAAAATTCATGTTAGATTCCCATAAATCCTTAATTATGATTTAATTAGATTTGGAATGGGTTGGATTCATAGAAACAGTCGAGTCCTTAATTAGACAAATCATAATATGAAAGTAGACATGTTAGAGATTTTCATTTATACCGGCAGCATAAGCTATAAGAAAATGCTAAAAAAAACCGTTAATTGTAAGCAAAGTCTTGTAAGATTGCAATTAATGTTGAAATGGATAAGACAATAACCAAGTAATAATTATATAGGGGAAGGTGGCTGTCTGCAGTATTATGCTTTGATAACTGAATTTTCTTAAGTGGTCAAAAGATCTTATTTCAAGAATTAAATGTTAAATTAAACATTAATAGAAAATCTACTTCCAGTAAATGGAAAAATCAAGAATAGCATCCAAAAAGATTAATTACTAAAAAACATGACAGTAGTGCACCATAACTAAGTGTATGGAGAAGAATTATTAATATGTAAGTGAGTGGCTTAATTATAATAAAAAAGGCACTGCAAAAATGTCATAAGAGAGAGGTAAGTCCCCACATATTCATAAAAGAAAATATTCTGACATACATAGTTATATGAACATCTATCTACCTGAAGCTTATCAGACTTCAAAAAATGATGTCCACACCGACTACCGTCAGGCATGTGGATGAGAAGAGTCGGAGCATTTTGATCATTTGTAGCAAGCTTCCTCTCAAATTCCTATTATTCACGTTTGTAAAGAACTAAAATGTAAGAAACGTAAAATTTCAGTAGTAGCATACATATAATATAGATATGAACATTATAGAGAAAATAGTAAGAGTGTCAATTTTAAAAAGCACCCTTTTGGAACCATTTGGCTCTGAAGTAGGGACATTAGACATTTCTTGCTTTTCTAGGTACTTGCCACATATATATGGACACCAAATTTGGAAGTGCCCATCATGATTGTCCATTTCATGACGAACTTTTTGTGTATATGTGTATGTGCAACATTGCAAACCATTTCTGTACATGTGTATGTGTAACATAGACAGTCAACCAGCTAGGACGCACATAATCCATAATTCGGAGTATAATAAAAATACCATCACCGAGTTGCAAGCTAACTTTCTCATGAAAAAAAGCCTCTAATGCATTTTTGTAGTTTGTTCATCATGGTTAGTCATAAACTAGGAAGCACGGACATGTCCGCAACGTATTGTGTCTAACACATGCCGAACATGACATACGCCAAGACACGCCTAGGTAGGTGTTACATATGTACAACTACTCATTTTGTCATCTGTGTGGCCATAGAACATGGATTACAATGGAGACAGTCGTTTACATATTTGAACTTTTCACCAACCAGAGGTATATGTTGGAAGGGAGAAGAATGGTGTACATATACCAAATGAGCGTTGTATGCATAACGAAGCTCAGAAAAATGTTACATTTCAAATCTCTCTTTAGTCCCAACCTCTCTTTCTTTTCATTCTATTTCACAATAGAGACATGACATTTTCAGGCCATAAATGAGAAAATTGGAAGCTTGGAACTTGTACTAAAATTTAAGAACAAGGTAACTTTCTAAAATTGTATGGATGTTATTTATAAAATAGAGTTGTTGTAGAGGTCTAAATGTGGAATTCTGAAAAGCAACTAGCTGGGATTCAAGATTTGAACAATTTCCAGAAAGTGTCAAATGCATAGCTAAGGGACAATCTTGAAAAGACTCGGTATTGCTATTGTCACTTTGATGTTCAGAAAATTGTTCGCCCGTGAAAGACATTATTGACAACATGGAGTTATTAACTATTTGTTCTTTTTGTAGAGGAAATTGGGGGACATTAAACATGTGTTGTCTAACCAAGAAAAAGAAATAAAACTCATGTAAATAAATTACCTTTCAGGTATCAGAAAAGATTTATTACCAAAGTGACACTAGAATGAAGTTTTGAAATGGTTAAATTGGCATACCAGCGCTGTCTTTCCTAGCGACTCATGATGTCGATAGAAAGATATAAATAACACTATGAAAAAAGACAACAGTAAAGAGGGAACTATACTTGTTAGATCAGAATCGAAGAAGCTCACATCCAGCAACTTTGTACCTCTGAAATTGCCTTGCCGCAGGATCAACTACATTCACAAAAAAAGTCAAACATATATCAGTCCCTTGCAGTCAAAAAAATAATAATACTAATAATATGAATTCAGAAATGATTCTACTATTCCAAAATTCAGAGGTTATAAAATCAACTTAGGTTCACATAGAAACAATATAGAGGGGTTACTAAAGTATGGAAAATCTCATATAAGGCTGTTTGCAAAATAATGACGTCGTTAGTATCAAAACAAACCAAATTAAAAGTTTGATTCAATCCAGAAGTAATAAGAACTCACCGCTTCAGACATTTTTGCCTTGTTCGGTTCGTTGACAATGGGGGAGAGAGTCCCATCATAGTAGGGAAACCTAGCAATCTTGCTACCCTTTCCAAGCATGAAAAACCCTAACATCCCTAGCGTAGATGGAAGCTTCATCTGTATAATAAAAGACCCACTTATACTTAGCTCCCAATCAAAAACTTTAAAAAAGATTTTATGAAACTGAAGATCTAACAGTCTACGTGTCAACCTCGTCCATAGCGGGGAAGGGAGGAGGCGAGCATTGCGACGGGTATGGCCTTGGCCGGCGAGGAGGCTCTCGTTTAGTCGACCCACATATTGATCATCTCGCTACAGAACCCGACCTTGAGGTGTCCCCATGTACTTCTTCTTCCTCCAGCGTACCAATACTGGGGATGAACTCAAGGATTCAAATTATGAGTATTAGCCATGACAATCGGAGAGATCTCCCAAGCAAAATAACTTAATTCTGAAAAAATAGGGATAAAAACCTAAATCTCAAAAATTAGGGAAAATATACCTACAGGTTTAGAGAATTGGCAAGTAGCAAAGGTCGGACAGAGCGCAATTATTGCTCTTTGGTTGCTTTGATCGGAGAGAGAGAGAGCAGAGAAATTGGGTGGGATGGGGGAGAGCAATGGTTTTTGATTGGAAATAAATTGGGGAAGAGAGAGAGAAGTGGGTATGAGAATTTTGTGTGAGGATTTATTTTATGAAAGGTGGGATTTACGTTGGGAGATCCAATGG
Organism: Iris pallida; assembly: GCA_029216955.1. NCBI lineage: Eukaryota > Viridiplantae > Streptophyta > Magnoliopsida > Asparagales > Iridaceae > Iris > Iris pallida. Next base: position 6,379,996 of record JANAVB010039218.1, read on the forward strand.
GTAGGAGGGAATATGAGAGAGGGAAAATGTTTTCCCAAAAATTTGGTAATGAGCAGCCAAATATTTGGTATTCCCGCCGAGTTATATGGGATGGTAGTATGATTTATTTGGGACAAAAAATTTAATAGTCCCAAAGAACTGATTCATTTTTTTAATCTGTCCCAAACAATTCTATTTTTCGTTAGCACAAACATAGTCGTCCCAAAAACTAATTGTTTAGGACGTTTTAGACTAGTGTTCCTTAGAGTGTCGTCTCAAAAGCTCACTTTTTTGTAGTGGAAGGCTCTCTAAAATTAGGAAAGAACAAAAGAAAAATAAAAGAGGCAAGATTGTAATGAATGAAATGAATCATTCTCCCCTAAAGGTGGCTGCCATAAAGAGTCCATTAGGGCTAATAGGAAATGTCCTAATTGCCCCTCTTTAGTCTTATATGGTTAAGTCTAGACTAGGTTCAAATTTAGGGTCAAAAGGATCTAGTTTTCAGTCTCTAACTTAACCATTCTAACATGATAAAAATTAGTCTAACTAACTTAAATGTTGGATTTTGTGGGCCATGCTTAACTTAATTCTTCTTTCAAAAATTCGTTTAAAAATGTACTTTTTTCATCCATTTAAAATAATTTAAAATCATTAAAATATGCATATACACAAAATATGCGGATAACTTCTAGTCTAGCTACAGGATCAAATGTTTCGTCATAATCAATACCTTCTTCTTGATTATAACCTTGTGCCACTAGACGTGCTTTGTTGCGTAGAACTTGTCCATCTTTACTTAATTTATTTCGGAACACCTATTTAGTACCAATTATCGATTGACCAATAGGTTTAGGAACGAGTTCCCAAACATGGTTTCTCTCAAATTGATTAAGTTTCTCTTGTATGGCATCAATCCAAAAATTATGATTAAAAGCATCTGCTACATTCTTAGCTTCTACTTATGAAATAAAAGCTACATTAGCTGCCATTTCAGTATCTCTATAAGAAGAGCGTGTACTTACACCTTTTGATATATCACCTATAATGAGCATCCCTTGATGATCTGGTAAGAACTTCAATGATTCAAATCCATGAGTCAGATCTTCCATAGGACACTTGTTGGTTCTGGCTTGTATATTTTCTTTATCACTGTCTCTAGATCTGTGACTATTGAGGTCATCAAAAGTAACGTTAATGGACTCTTCAACAATCATAGATCTTTTATTGAAAATTCTATATCCCTTACTCTTAGTAGCATATCCGAGAAATATCTCTTCATCTGCTTTAGACTCGAACTTTTCCAAGTTGTCCTTGGTGTTCAGGATAAAACAGCGACATCCAAAAACTTTAAAATATAAAATATTTGGAATTCTTCCAAACCAAAGTTCATAAGGTGTTTTCTTCGAGATAGGTCGAATTAACACCCTATTTAAAATATGACAGACGGTACTTACAGCTTCTACCCAAAAGTATTTAGGAAGATTGTGCTGATTCAGCATGACTCTAGCCATCTCGCTTAGAGTACGGTTCTTCCGCTCCACAACACCATTCTGTTGAGGAGTTCTAGGACAGAAAAACTCATGGTAATATCCACTATCATCATAAAACTTTTTAAAATTAGTATTTACGAATTTGCCACCATGATCACTTTGATACGAGTAATCATGAAGCCTTTTTCGTTTTGTACCATTTTACAAAATATCTAAAATTCAAAAATTGTATCACTTTTGTTTGATAAAAAGTAAACCCAAGTAAAATGAGAGAAATTATCAACAATAACAAAGGCGTAGAGCTTACCGCCAAGACTAGCGACTCTACTAGGACCAAATAAATCCATATGTATCAACTGCAAAGGTCTAGAAGTACTTACAGCGTTGATGGACTTAAATGTAGATCTATGTGCTTTGTTTTTTTCACAGTCTACACATACCATATCTCTCTTGAATGATATCTTAGGGAGTTCTTTTACCAACTTTTTAGTGCTTAGCCGTGAGCTAGTGTCCATATTAGCATGTCCTAGCCCCATATGCCACAACCAGCTTTCATCTAAGTTTGCGACTAGGCATCTTTCTACATTATTAGTACTCTCTAGAAAGAAAACATAAATATTGTCTTCTCTAATCCCTTCATATACGGGATTACCAGATGACATATCATATATTGTACATTTGTGTTTAACAAAATTGATGCCATAACCATTATTTGCCAAGTGACTTACGCTCAGTCGGTTATGTTTCAATTCTGTAACTTGTGAGTACCCTAAATTTTGGGTTAATTTTTTTATTTTTATTTTATTTTTCTGATTGTTTAGTTTCAATAAATAATTTATTCTGTTATTTTTCCTTAAGTGTACTTTTCTGTGCCATTGATATTTGGATTGTCAGGGATGTCCAACTCTGGAAATTTTCTTCACGAGTTTTGGAGTGGACATGATTACCTTCATGATGGTATATAGTGTCCCACTCAAACTTGTTCCCTTGTGCTCTTTTTGCCTTGCAGAACTTCGGGTCGATTTAGACCATTTGATCATTAATTGATTTTCCCACTCTTTTTCCCGATCATAATTAGCACGTTACCGTGACTTTTAATTTGGGAGCGCAAGACCAGTTATTTTCTTGAAACCAACTTCTCATGCATGATCTACTCGAGATGCTCGTCACCCATGACCTTTGTGTCCCACTCAGACACGCCATTTTGTGCTCCAATTGCTTCGTACAACTTCTCTGACACGTGACCCGATTTTATTTCACCCAACGGTATCACATTTATCTTCCAACTTGATTTGTGGGTCCCCTGTCGACCAAAACCTGTCATCCCCAATTATAGACATGGCCCACATTGAGCCTATTATCCGTCCGACACTTGTGTCCCATTTATTGGAATCCCAATGTGCTACTTATTTATCTATGATCATTGACACCTAATTTTAATTTGATTTTTGCACAATGTCCGATTCTGACCCAATCCGGCTCCACCGAGTCCAGCCCAGCTCTATGTTACCCTCCATCATCACACCATCACTTTCTTCGTCCAAAAATAATATTTAATACCCTATCTACCTATTTCAATATTTATTGGAATTTTTATTTATTTAATTTCCATAGGAATGACAATTTTCTTCTAATTTAATCCTAGCCCTTGATCTACCCCAATTCATTACCACCCACCATTCCCTACACAACACAAACTCCCACACTCAATTATTGGCCGGCCCTAGTTTCTAAATCTCTCTCTCTCTCTCTTCCTATTATTTCCTACAGCAACAAACTACAAACACAACAACAATAGCAACTATAACAACACCACCACCATCGACACAACCCAACTCCTCCCCTCCCATGCAGCCTGACCAACTCCTCCCCTGGCCGGCCTCCGCTGAACCGCCGACCGTCGGCCAATAGCCCCCCAGCCTACACTTCCCTCCTTCTCTCCTCCTCCTTCTTCTCAACAATACCACCACCCATCTATCAACACCAACACCATCATCATCCAACCCGAGCCTCGTCGCACAACCACCTCTACCGTCGTGTGGCCGCCGCAGCTCGTCGCTCGCTGCCGCCGTGCCCCGGGCAGCCAGCAGCAGCAGCGCCGCCCCCGCGCTACAGTTGCTGCGGCAGCTAGCAGCAGTGGGCCGCGCGCGGGCGCTGGCAGCGCTGGCCGCGCCGCCGCCGACCATCGTGCCCCCAGCGACCACCCCCCCGGGTGCACCCCACCCTAGGCCATCCTTCCATGGCGGCCACCGTCCTCCGGGACGTGCCGTCGAGGCGATTCGTGCGTTTTGCACGACGTCCCGTCGTGACGAGCTCGAGAACGAGACTGAAATTGTGTTCCGTCGCAGCAACTTCATACGCGTTTTCTTGGAAATCCGACCGTTGGATCGGCGATTTCTTCGCTCCATCACAATCTAGGTATATCCCCATCACTCCCGTCAATTTTCGTCCGTTATTTTTATCGTTTGATACATCAAAACCGGCCACCAAGTTGATCGTTTAAATTGTATTAAATTTGGACAGTTTCGCGGGGCCAACTTCGTCAGCTTGTATCTCCTCCACCGCAGCTCCTTTTGTTACCAGTTCCTGTGCGAAGCTGGTATAACCCTCTTACTACCCCTCCAGTTTTGTTTTATTATGAGCTTGTTTGATTGGTTGAATTTAACGTCAAAGTTGGCAGTCCGAATTTATAATTTCTAACTTGTAAAATTCTATTTTTGAACACGGGACTCCAGATTTTATTTCTGACACCACCATTAGACTCGTGGATCGTTCTGGCATGTTTTTATATAAAATTTGTTAGATTTGGAGAACCTGGCACATTTTCGGTGCAAAGTGGGTCCCATATTCTGGGTCAATGAGACTTTTTGATGCCGGCTCATCGAAATCCAATTCCGGATATACCGTTGAGTTCGTATCGTCATTCTGGACTCATTGACATATAATTTGCTAGGTTTGGTGGACATTGGGTCTGGTACGCATTTCAGTGCAAGTCGGATACCAATATCCGGGTAAAGGGATCGTTTTGAGATCGGCTCATCGGAATCCAATTCCGGATATACCATTGAGTTCGTATCGTCATTCTGGACTCGTTGACATATAGTTTGCTAAGTTTTGAGAACTTTGGCTCTGGTACGCATTTCCGTGCAAACTGGAATTTCAAGTTCCGGTCAACGGACCAAATTGAGATCGGGTCAACGGAATCCAATTCTGGATATACTGTTGGGTTCGTATCATCATTCTGGTTTCGTGGACATATAATTTGTTATATTTTATAGACTTATTTTCTTGCACATTTTTTCCGGTGCAAAACGGCTCCGACACGGACACCGTTTTGACCCAAAAATTACCCTTTTGCCCTTGTGTCCAAATTGGACCTATGGGTAGGTATCCTAGCTAATTTGACCATCCTCGACACGTTGACAATGTTTATTTCGTCGTCCGACAATGTTTGTTGATAGTTTCTCTGAGTTTAACCTTTTTATAATTAATTAATAATTAATTCTTATAATGTTCGTATTTCGGGATTAGTACAACGAAACTGAGCTCAGTCAATTCTAGTGATCTCACATCGCTAAAATCGGCAAGATGAACACGTGGATCACTGTAATAAGATTATCAATCTTACCATTGATCTTTTTATCTCGATTTGCGTGTCGTAAGTTTCGACGTACGAATAACGAAGTACACTTTATATCTTTAATAATTGGACGAGAATTTACCCTGTTGACCAGAGTTGACCAGTTGACCCAAAGTCAACTATAAGTCAACACTTGACCTAGTATGACTAGATTATTGACCGGAGTTGACCTAGAGTGTTTTGACTTAGAAGAACCTAGAATAATAATAGATTGCTTGTAGAGATTCATTTATTACAACTTGAACACCTTGTAACCTGTGTTGCTTTAAATAGGACTCTGTGGCTTCAGTTGGACCCCTTTACCTATAAGCTGTTCAGGTTATCAGGCGAGTACATTCTCTTATCATTTCATATCATGTTTAGGATTATATTTCCTGCTTTAGACTATCTTACTTGATGCTGACACGTTGGAACACGGATTGGTACTATATGGATCCCTTCATGAGATGTTATCCTTCTCGGGAGCATCATATACTTTTGTCTCATGTGTGTTTCACTTGCATCACGTATCTTATGCTTTTATTATCATGAATCTTCGGGAATCAGCTAGTGACTCATGTACCCTCATGATCACCGAGCCTTCACGAATCAATTCATGAATCACCCTAAATGGGTAGTAGTTTAGTCACGAATCTTAACGTAACTTGACTGGATCCTTGTGTATTGATTAGGGTACGGGGGAGTATGAATGGTCATGTGAATAAATATCCAAAGTAGTGTAGTCATGAATGACTCTTAGTATAGTCATGAATCAGTCCTAAGCCATTCACATGTTCGTTTGTACTCTAAGTTACTAGCACTGTCTCTCTTTATATATATCGTAGATATTTACTTACAGTCTCTCTTTTACATTATGCTATTTTTCAGATCATGTATTTTATTCTCTAGCATGATTACATTTCCTTTCCTGCTATGACTTGTTGAGATGTATTGTGCTCGCTCCAGTCCTGACTGGACCTGTTGATAAATTTTACAGATAGCTTGGAGGTTGCCTGCTAGCCTAGAGGAGACACATTAGAGGTTGTTGAGATAGTTATTTCAGTTGTCTGGAGTTGTATTTATTTTATGGATTACTGTATTTGAGCTTTGAGATGTATTTTTGGGTTTATGTATCTTAGACACTTAGGCTTCTATCTACTGTATCCCTTTTGGATTTCATGTTTTATCTATCTTCCATTATGCTCTACCTTAGATGTGATTGAGACTGTATTTGCTATGTCACCCCCATTCGGGGAGTATAAACTGCTTAGCATATTATTGTTAGATGTTGTGACCTAGGACAGCGTTCTACCGCCGACACTGCGGCATAGGCTGGGCGTACCCACGTCTCGTGCCCTAACTCTAGGGTGTGGGTCGTGACACGTTTTTAGTGGTGGCCAATGCAGATCGAGTTTGTGTAGTGGTATTCGAACTAGAGTACCACTACAGCTTGCAGTAGGATTATGATATATTTTGAAGATACTCAATCACAGTTAGGATTCCTTGAGAGATTCCTGGGACGACTCTTGAGAATCTTTATTTAACTTCGATTTGAAAACTCTTCTCCCCTTGATTTGATTTATCTTTATTTTTTTGTTGTTGAATTTGATTTTTGATGGATATTTGCTGAATTTGAGTTTGTATTTATTGATTTTGATGAGAGATTATTGAATTTTGAATCTTGATGTTAGCTGTTGCGTCCGAGTTTGTATTTATATGATTTAATGGATTTTTGTTCATTTTGAATCTTAATGTTTGTTGATAAATTTGATTTTGAGTATCCATTATTGATTTAAATTAAATTTTGGCAAGATGAAATTATATGGGCTAGGTCATCTAAGTTATGGAATCTAGTCTTCTACAGTCATATTAGCCAGCATGGTGAGGACATATAGTTTGACTTGGATATATCTCTCGAGTGTGGGAATTTAAGATTTTCGCAGCCAAGCTAGCGGCATCGCGAAAATGTTAAATACCATAATTCTAGAGGTATGTGCCTAAGTCGCGGACTCTATGATTATCGTAGCCTTGCTTATTAGTATGATGAGGACTTAGAGTACCATGATTGTGGATAGACGCATATGATTATCAGATTGTACCCTAAATATTTTCGAACATGTTTTCTCTACTTTTATTTCAGTCCTTCAAAAAAAAGGAGAATTATTACTTATTGTTTTGTTTTGCTTAGGGATAGGTAGCTATTTTTATAAACCTTTGTGTAACTTCTTTCTATGAATTTCTTCTTAATACAATGAATCAATGATTTTGCTAGACTTATTTTGGATTTGATATTTCTGCTCTGGATTTCAAAATGGTTCTTCCTTAAGCAGATAAGCAAAACAGATTTTATCGTTATTTCTTTCTTGCTATTATTCTTGTATTAATAATAATAAAACTGTCTTGATTACGTCAATCACCTGCTTTGCAATCTTGGTAGGAATCTAAATGTTGGTATTAACGTAAAATTAATTTTTATATTGGGACATGAGAATGTATATGAATATATATAGCAGACTCTTTGCCTGACACGTATGCATGCTACACTTGATTTTCTACCTATCTAAATAAATATGTCGTTGATGTTAAATTCTTAAACCCCAATATTTCTGGTTCTCTGCTTTTTCCAGTTTAAATTCATAATTTAAATATAAATTTCATGTTATTAGTTTTGTCTACATAACTGCACATGTATGATAACTACAGGGTTTCAATTTTTAGAGAAATTGGTGAAGTTATGTTAAATTTGTCAATCTGAGACTGTGTGCATATTAACCCTTAATACGGATTCCAAATGTTAGATCAATTTGTTGTTTTATTTTTTTTATGTGATATTTAGAGCTGTGTACTTTGTTGTAGGTAGGGATATAATATTAGGCTTCATATTCTAACATATTAGGTTGTGATAAACATTGAGTTGGTTTTGATGTTCAATTTCTCCAAAATCCTGAAAACTGAATACATGTTAACATTTTTATAATGATTTCAAATGTTTAGTTCAATTTCAGAGTTAATATGTAATATTGAACGGTATGCATAGATAAATGTGTGGATATTATGTTAGGGTTTTATTTCCATCATGTTAGGTTGTGTTAGGAGCTTTAAGTTGGTTGTGATGTTCAAGTCCTAGATTCTGAAATTGCATTATGTTAATATTACCCTGGTTTAAATGTTATCTTATATTCAGATTTTGTATGTAAATGCTGAACTAAAACTGGATTTAGCCTTTCAATACTAAGCTATACCCTGTACAAGGACACACACACCCTAACTTAGTATACACTGCCATGTAAGCCTAACATTTCCTCTCTATGTTATGATTATATATCTAGATAGACATATATAGAGCTTAGGCATACATGTTATAATATATATAGACACATAACTAAATCGTTACCTCTTTATATATATGTATATGGTTAGCCATGCATGTTATGAGTAAATAGGTTGTGTATTGTAGATTGTTCAACCAATATGCCATGAGTAGCGTAACTGGATAGCTATTGTTTGAAACCCAAGTCCTCATATACAACACCCATACACACACAAACCACATAACATTACATAATGCTAGTTTTTCCTCTCTAACGCCTTCTATATATATTGTGATTGGATTTCAATGCAAGTGATTTTCAATTCCTTTATTTTGAATTTGATTTTTTTGTACCCTTTTATAGATAATTGGTAGTTGCCTTTATTTTATTTTAATAAGTACCAATTTTCATATAGGATGGTAGATTGCCTTACAGTTTTGATGGTTTGTTGTTTCTGTAACTTCTTTAGTTTAGCACCCTAGATTGCTTGTGTGTTTTGATACCCTATGACCGTTTTGGTATTAGCACGACTAGTATACCTACATGAGACTTTTACTATCCCCGTATGCCAATGACCCTGTTTGTCGTCCTTTTGATCACATGATTTGTTTTAATCTGGGACTTTGATTGTGGGGGTTTGACCTAAAGGGAGTATGGACATTTTAATTTCGAGGATGAAATTTTTATAAGGTGGGTAGGATGTGAGCACCCTGAATTTCGGGTTGATTTTTTTTTATTTTATTTTTCTGATTGTTTAGTTTCAATAAATAATGTATTCTGTTATTTTTTCTTAAGTCTACTTTTCCGTGCCATTGATATTTGGAGTGTCAGGGATGTCCAACTCTGGAAATCTTCTTCACGAGTTTTGGAGTGGACATGATTACCTTCTTGATGGTATATAGTGTCCCACTCAAACTTGTTCCCTTGTGCTCTTTTTGCTTCGCAGAACATCGGGTCGATTTAGACCATTTGATCATTAATTAATTTTCCCACTCTTTTCCTCGATCATAATTAGCACGTTACCGTGACTTTTAATTTGGGAGCGCAAGACCAGTTATTTTCTTGAAACCAACTTCTCATGCATGATCTACTCGAGACGCTCGTCACCCATGACCTTCGTGTCCTACTCAGACACGCCATTTTGTGCTCCAATTGCTTCGCACAACTTCCCCGACACGTGATCCGATTTTATTTCACCCCACGGTGTCACATTTATCTTCCAACTTGATTTGTGGGTCCCCTGTCGACCAAAACCTATCAGCCCCAATTATAGACATGGCCCACATTGAGCCTACTACCCGTCCGATACTTGTGTTCCATTTATTGGAATCCCTATGTGCTACTTATTTACCTATGATCATCGACACCTAATTTTAATTTGATTTTTGCACAATGTCCGGTTTTGACCCAATCCGGCTCCACCGAGTCCAGCCCAGCTCCATGTTACCCTCCATCATGACCCCCTCACTTTCCTCGTCCAAAAATAATATTTAATACCCTATCTACCTATTTTAATATTTATTAGAATTTTCATTTATTTAATTTCCATAGGAATGACAATTTTCCTCTAATTTAATCCTAGCCCTTGATCTACCCCAACTCATCACCACCCTCCATTCCCTACACAACACAAACTCCCACACTCAATTATTGGTCGGCCCTAGTTTCTATGTCTCTCTCTCTCTATCTCTCTTCCTATTATTTCCTACAGCAACAAACTACAAACACAACAACAACAACTATAACAACACCACCACCATGGACACAACCCAACTCCTCCCCAACCATGCAGCCCGACCAACTCCTCCCCTGGCCAGCCTCTGCTACACCGCCGGCCGTCGGCCAACAGCCCCCCAGCCTACACTTCCCTCATTCTCTCGTCATTCTTCTTCTCAACAACACCACCACCAATCTATCAACACCACCACCATCATCATCCAATCCAAGCCTCGCCGTACCACCACCTCCACCGTCGTATGGCCGCCACAGCTCGCTGCTCACCGCAACCGTGCCCCGTGCGGCCAGCAGCAGCAGCAGCGCCGTCCCCGCGCTACAGTAGCTGCGGCAGCGAGCAGCCGTGGGCCGCGCGTGCGCGCTGGCAGCGCTGGCCGCGCCGCCGCCGCCGGCCATCGTGCCCTCGACGACAACCACCCGGGTGTGCCCCACCCTAGGCCATCCTCCCATGGCGGCCACCGTCCTCCGGGACGCACCGTCGAGGCGATTCGTGTGTTTTGTACGACGTCCCGTCGTGACGAGCTCGGGAACGAGACTGAAATCGCATTTCGTCGCAGCAACTTCGTACGCATTTTTCTAGAAATCTGACAGTTGGATCGACGATTTCTTTGCTCCATTACAATCTCGGTATATCCACCTTCACTCCTGTCAATTTTCGTTCGTTAATTTTTTCGTTTGATACATCAAAATCGGCCACCAAGTTGACCGTTTAAATTGTATTAAATTTAGACAGTTTTGCGGGGCCAACTTCGTCAGCTTGTATCTCCTCCACCGCAGCTCCTTTTGGCGTGCTACCAGTTCCTGTGCGAAGCTGGTATAACCCTCTTACTACCCCTCCAGTTTCGTTTCATTGTGAGCTAGTTTGATTGGTTGAATTTGACGCCAAAGTTGGCCGTCCGAATTCGTAATTTCCAACTTGTAAAATTCTATTTTTGAAAACGGGACTCCAGATTTCATTTCTGACACCACCGTTAGACTCGTGGCATCGTTCTGGCATGTTTTCTTATAAAATTTGTTAGATTTGGAGAACGTGGGCCCTGGCATATTTTTTGGTGCAAAGTGGGTCCCACATTCTGGATCAACGGAACTTTTTGACGCCGGCTCATCGGAATCCAATTTCGGATATACCGTTGAGTTCGTATCGTCATTCTGGACTCGTTGACATATAATTTGCTAGGTTTGGTGGACATTGGGTCCGGCACGCATTTCGGTGCAAGTCGGATACTAATATCCGGGTCAATGGGTCATTTTGAGATCGGCTCATCAGAATCCAATTCCGGATATACCGTTGAGTTTGTATCGTCATTCTGTACTCGTTGACATGTAGTTTGCTGAGTTTTGAGAACTTTGGCTCCGGCACGTATTTTCGTGCAAACCGAAATTTCAAGTTCTGGTCAATGGACCAAATTGAGATCGGGTCAACGAAATCCAATTATGGAGATACTGTTGGGTTCGTATCATCATTCTGGTTTCGTGGACATATAATTTGTTATATTTTATAGACTTGTTTTCTTGCACATTTTTTTGGTGCAAAACGGCTCCGACACGAACACCGTTTTGACCCGAAAATTACCCATTTGCCCTTGTGTCCAAATTGGACCGATGGGTAGGCTATTCTAGCTAATTTGACTATCCTGGACACGTTGGCGATGTTTATTTCATCGTCCGACAATGTTTGTTGATAGTTTCTCTGAGTTTAACCTTTTTATAATTAATTAATAATTAATTCTTATAATGTTCGTATTTCGGGATTAGTACAACGAAACTGAGCTCAGTCAATTCAAGTGAACTCACATCGCTGAAATCGACAAGATGAACACGTGGATCACTATAATAAGATTATCAACCTTACCATTGATCTTCTTATCTCGATTTGCGTGTCGTAAGTTTCGACGTACGAATAACGAAGTGCACTTTATATCTTTAATAATTAGACGAAAATTTACCCTGTTGACCAGAGTTGACCAGTTGACCCAAAGTCAACTATAAGTCAACACTTGACCTAGTATGACTAGATTATTGACCGGAGTTGACCTAGAGTGTTTTGACTTAGAAGAACCTAGAATAATAATAGATTGCTTGTAGAGATTCTTTTATTACAATTTGAACACCTTGTAACCTGTGTTACTTTAAATAGGACTCTGTGGCTTCAGTTGGACCCCTTTATCTATCAGCTGTTCAGGTTATCAGGCGAGTACATTCTCTGATCATTTCATATCATGTTTAGGATTATATTTCCTGCTTTAGACTATCTTACTTGATGATGACACGTTAGAATACGGATTGGTACTATATGGATCCCTTCATGAGATGTTATCCTTCTCGGGAGCATCAGATACTTTTGTCTCATGTGTGTTTCACTTGCATCACGTATCTTATGCTTCTATTATCATGAATCTTCGAGAATCAGCTAGTGCCTCATGTACCCTCATGATCACCGAGCCTTCACGAATCAATTCATGAATCACCCTATACGGGTAGTAGTTTAGTCACGAATCTTAACGTAACTTGACTGGATCCTTGTGTATTGATTGGGGGTACGGGGGAGTATGAATGGTCATGTGAATAAATATCCAAAGTAGTGTAGTCATGAATCACTCTTAGTGTAGTCATGAATCAGTCCTAAGCCATTCACATGTTCATCTGTACTCTAAATCACTAGCACTATCTCTCTTTATATATATCGTAGATATTTACTTACAGTCTCTCTTTTATATTATGCTATTTTTCAGATCCTGTATTTTATTCTCAAGCATGATTACATTTCCTTTCCTGCTATGACTTGTTGAGATGTATTGTGCTCGCTCCAGTCCTGACTGGACCTGTTGATAAATTTTACAGATAGCTTAGAGGTTGCCTGCTAGCCTATAGGAGACACATTAGAGGTTGTTTAGATAGTTATTTCAATTGTCTAGAGTTGTATTTATTTTATGGATTACTGTATTTGAGCTTTGAGATGTATTTCTAGGTTTATGTATCTTAGACACTTAGGCTTCTATCTACTGTATCCCTTTTGGATTTCATGTTTTATCTATCTTCCATTATGCTCTACCTTAGATGTGATTGAGACTGTATCTGCTATGTCACCCCCATTTGGGGAGTATAAACTGCTTAGCATATTATTATTAGATGTTGTGACCTAGGACAGCGTTCTACCGCCGACACTGTGGCATAGGATGGGCGTACCCACGTCTCGTACCCTTACTCTAGGGTGCGGGTCGTGACATAACTAGATAAACATCTTTTATTACAGGATAAAGAGATATACCAACAATGCTATTTCCAATGATATCACCTCTCAGATTGTTTTCGAATGAGACGTATCCTTCTTTCTTCATCGATAGCATAGGGAACAAAGATGCATCTCCGGCCATGTGCCATGAACATCCGCTATTGAGTGTGTGATTGTCAACAAGCTTTCTTGCTAGATAATATTGTGATATGTGTCAATGAGTACCACAGTACGTGCAAGTAAGTTTTGAAAACGTGTTAGTTGATTTTGTGTTGACATGCTTATGTGGTTTCTTTGAAAACCTATATGTGAAAGCATGGTGATATTCGTGCTTCTTACATGCTTTCTGTGTTTTAGTCCTCTTAGGTTTATGCTTAGCATTAGGACTAAATTTAGGTTGTGTCACAGGTATAGCCTGTTTGCCTAACTTAATTTTTAACCTTTTAGAAACCGCATAAGACTCTTCATATTTAGCGGTCATATCAATGAGTCTTTGCTCTGTGAATAAATGTTTCATCTTCTCTATGTCATATAACTCTTGTATCTTGACATAGTCTCTTTCTTTCTTTTTATTTTTGAGAATAGCCTCATGATAGTCTACTTTAAGCTTGGCTATCTCATCCGTGTTACCAGTAGTAGATGTCTCTCTAATATCTTTAATGATATTTGACAGTCCAGCTACTTTGGTTGTGCATACCTTGACCTCTTTTCGAGATTGCTTATACTTGTCAAGCACATTTTTGTGTTCTTCAAGTAATTCGCTGAAGGCATTTTCTAGCTCCTCGAAAGTAAAATCATCATATAGAGAATTTGAGGATACCTTATCAAAAGCATGAGACAGACATTTGGAGTGATGTACGGTCTATCTTCTTCCTCTGATTTACTAGCATTACTTTTATGCCAGATACTTGTATTTGCATACTTTCGACCAGTTGTTGTTCTTCGGCTTGATCTTGATCTATCATATGGATTGCTATTCTTTGGAGTTGGACAGTCCTTCTTCATATGCCCTGACTTCTTGCATACAAAGCAAATTGTTTCTTCTTCATTGCTTTCATCGACATCTTTGTTCTTTCTGTTTGATTTCTCAATCTTTAAGAATTTACTGAAGTTCTTTACTAATAGGGCTTGTTCATCACCACTGGATGATTCTTCATCAGAATCTTTGTATGTTGATCTTCTGGCTTGAGCTTTGAAGGTAATAGTTTTTTTAGGGATTGTTTCTTAAAACTCTTATAGGTCCAGCTCATGGGTCATTAGCTCGCCCATAAGTGTTTCCAGAGTCATTATGGTGAGATCATTTCCTTCAACGATTGTAGTTGCCTTTGGGTTCCAATTCTTGGTTAGAGCCCGTAGCACTTTTCTGATCTTCTCGTGATTACTATAATCCTTACCAAGAGATTGCAAAGGATTAGTAATATCAAGAAAACGAGTGAACATCTGTGTAATTGACTCGCCGGGTTTCATCTTGATAGATTCATATTCCTGTATTACCCTGCTGATTTTGGATTCCTTCACTTTGGAAGTACTTTCAAGAGTTACCTCAAGAAGTTTCCAAATCTCATTAGACGTCTTACAGGTTGAAACTCGATTGAACTCTATCTTGTCAATTGTACAGAACAATGTGTTGATGGCACATGCATCTCGACTAGCCTTTACTTTTGTTGCCTCTGTATATTTATCATGAGGCTTGTCTGTAAGTATGCCATCGACTACTGTAGGTGCTGGTTTCTTATGACCGTCAATAACTATATACCAAAGATCAAAGTCAAGAGACTTTAAGAAGAATGTCATTAGTATTTTCCAGTAAGTATAGTTTGTTCCATCAAATAGTGGGGGCCTATTTGTTGACTGCCCTTCACCGTGAATATTGATTTCACGACTACCATATATACTCTCTGAGGTTGTTATATTAGAATATAACCTGCTTTGATACCAATTGTATAGATCAGAAAAGTGTTACGGGCTCTGATACCAATTGTTAGACCATTGAACACCTCTAGAGGGAGGTGAATAGAGTGAGTGCGAGTGCAGCGAAAAATAATCACCAATTAAAATCTAAAAGCAGATAACTATGGCAGTGAATAATGAGATAGTAAATAAATATAGCAAGAGATCAGAGAATCAAACTCAGTGGACTCCGCGATATATACTGGTTTCCCTCTTGGAGGACTAATCCAGTCGCAGGAACTCTTGCCTGCTGTTAATCCACAATTCACCAGCTAATTGAGAGCTTGCAGTCTCTTTACAATACCGTACTTAGTGACAAGTGCATGATTAACTTCACAACACCGTGCTTGGTGACGAGCGCTCGACCACCTCCAGTAACAGAATTGATTTCTGAACTTGAATGACCTCTTTACAACTCTGAGAACCAAAGAACTCTAAATTGAATCGATATTGCTGGCTTTGGCTAACAAATGTATAAGTGGAGTATAAAAGCTGTTTAGAACACTGAAAAACACTTCAGGAATAGATAAAAAGAAGAAATGATGAGTGATTTGTAAAGAAAATTTCTCTACTATTTATAGGTATTTTTGAGAACCGAACTCGGACAGAGTTCGGGCAGAGTTTGGATGCAAGAATTTTACAAACGAACTTTGCATGCAGATTTGGAGGCAACAATCATTTGAATTTGAACTGACCGAACTTGGTCTGAACTCGGACCGAACTCGGCCTGAGATTTGTCTAAGTTCATCCAGTACTTAGAAAAATGTTTTGTCCAATTATGTTTGCATAGGATAAGTGAACCTTTTGGTAAATGAAATTTTGGTGGATGGGTAGGCTTTCTTGGATAAGTGGACTATGGATAACCTAAGCCAGTAATACTCAATCGATTTTGCAATTTGTATTCTAGACTCAATAAAGGATAAAATACGTAATAAACTGTAAAATGACTCAAACCGTTTCTAGTGCATAAAAGCTTCGGGATGATGATTTTTATTCTTGCGGATGTTGTAGTATGCTCTTTGATATTGATTTCTGTAACGCCCCAGTACCAAAATATGTGGCACCAGGTATACGAATACATGCCAGCAGTACTTCACCAATGGGCCAAGCTACACAACAAGCCCATTGGCGAAATACTTAAGCTGTAAATCATGATAACACCAAGAAATACAACACAATCCACAGGTATATACATCTAATAACATCCACAAAGTCCCCAACAAGATGAAGAATAAATAAAGAAATGTCTCAAATATCCAGCATAAAAGTAATAAAGTCTGTGCGGGTAAAACATCCTGAAACCACAGAAATAGAAACAAAGTACAAATCAACTACAATTTTGATGAAAAGAAAAGAAAATAATGTAGCAAGACTAAATATGATGATAACATGATCACAAAAAATCCTCTAGCACTATCAAGTCCTCATGTGCCGGTACGCCTGCGATCTCAGCTCCCGAACCATTAACCTCTGGGTAGAGTTCAGCTTCGTCTAAGCCTGATAAATAGCCAGGTCCTCAGAGGACTAGCAAGGTGCATAATATACATGCCAAGGTACAGAAATAAAAATATGAACTAAGGTAATCTACTGTATTCGTCTATATGCTATGCAAGTGAGGTACTTTTCTACAATACTAGACCCCTTCCACTAAGGCTGACTAGCACCTCAGCAGGGTATCATCCCCAGTACCTGTGTCGTGGCACCAAGGACAATCAATTTTTGACAGTGATAATCCCTTACTCTGCTACAGAGATAAAGGTCACTAAACAACGAGCCACACGACAATAGGTCTGATATTGTAGTCAAGCCCCAATCCATATGTCTAAAATCTAGCAATGTCAAGTCTGTACAGTCATCTCGAAAGTAAAAGCAATACTAATAAAGAAATCTAGAATGCTAACACGAAGTCAATACCATGAATAGTCATGTAAACCTAGCATCATGAATGTGTCAGTGTCCTGTGGTCAATCATGTCAATAGACATATCAGTATGTACATAATGCCTAATATCAATATTCCATGTCACTATCATAACATCGGCACCCGTCTATAAATGGACACTAAGTATGAACGTCCTACGTCATGCAATGCAAACAAAAAGAACAATAAACAGAAAAGAATAATCTATAACGAAGGCAAGGCACGCTTGCCTGTAACTGTTGTATGCGGGTAAGCTTGTCCAACTCTGGTGTCCTTGTCGATCCTCCCAAGATCACCTATAATAATACACTATATTTAATATTTTATATCAACACACCATATATAAATTATATGAGTATCTACGCCTCCTAGTTGCCATAACGTTGTTACGACACTGCATCTATTATATAAGTACATATAGGCAACAAAACCTCTCATAAATACTTTAAAATTATAATAAAATAATTTATTTAAATTCTAGAATTTATCTATAGATACTTATGTATTGCTATAATTATATTTTCAATAGGGAAACCCTTTCACAAGAGGTCTTATGTCAATGCCACATATGACTTCCTCAATTCTACACATTAATTTAGTCCCAAAACAACGATTAAAATAAAATTAATAAATTCTATAAAAATCCCAAAAATTAGTTAAAATAGTTCTTATAATGTTAAACCATGCACAACATAAAGTTTAATATGGATTCATGAAGTTTTGACACTTTTGGACACAAAGAAAACAGAATTGTTCGGAGTTTGGTGACACGACAAATGTCATAAAATTTTAAAAATAGCAAATGGAGCGAAACCTAACTTTCAGATATGCGTCAGAATGGTATCGATGTCTAAATTCTGAATAAAAATATGGAAAGGTTAGAAACTGATCCTATATAGGCGAAAAGTGGCCCGCAACATAATTTGTTAGTTCTGGATATCCTGTCGAAGAATCAACGTCGCGGGCAAACTGCTTAGAACTAGGACATCCGGCGATCAGAGGCTAGAGTAGACATAAAAGGTAACCCTTATATTTGGTTTGAGGAGAAACGGATGAGAAAAAGTGGATGAAATATCATCTACAAGTCGACTAACCTGCTGTGACGTTTCAGACTTCGATTCGACGGAGTTTCGACCCAAGTAGTGCATCGTGCACCTCTCTAACGGATGCAAGGTTGCTCCTACAGCTGCTCAGGTAGAAGGGGATGTTGAGAGGGACGTCCAAGTGGTGGTGGTTGGCACAGAAATCAAGAAGAAATTATATTTTGTGAAGAAAGGGGGGTCGGCTAGGGTTTCGAGTTTGGAGTGGTGGCCGCTAGGTTGGGGGTTGTAGAGTATTGGGCGGTTATGAGAGAGGGGGATGGTTAGGTTTTGATAGGTATATATATATATAGTGCATGGGCTTTGGTTTGATCTAATTTGGATAAGATTTGGTTCTCCAAATCATACTATTATTAATAGGTTTCCTATTTTGGTTAGATGTTTGACCAAGCCAAATATAGAAGAGAATATTACATATGTCTGCAATTAAACCTCTAAAATTCTCTTAAATATATTTATACTTGGTTTTGGTACTGCTAGTTAGGCTCTAACTAGTAGGGTTGACTAGGTTAGGGTCCGAGTAGCATTACTAGTCAAATTGGACCCAAAAAATCAATTTATTGAGTCTCATGTGCCATTTGCAAATAAGCAGCACTTGAGAACTAGATTGGATGGTACACCCTAGGCATGTGCATATTAGACTCAAAATGGATCAAGATCATATATTGGGTCATACTGTTTCGATCTATGTCAAGTCCAAAAATTCAAATTGGAAGTTGGCCTAAAATTACGTCAATGGCTCAAATTGGCCTAAGTTGGCCCGAAATTGTGCAAAGTCAAAGGAATGTTGAAAATCAAGATTGGCTGGGACATGATATATCAAACTCAAGGTGGACAAGTCTAGAATTCAAATATGCAACTGAATTTGAGAAAATAATAATTATTGTGCTTCCAAAAACAAAGCTACATTAACTACTAACATAGTCATTATTGACTTTAATAAATTAAAATATATATATAAAATAACTAAAAAATAAGATCCAAAAATGGGGGGGGCTTACAACCTACCCACCTCAGAAAATTTCGTCCTCGAAATTAAAAATGACATAATTATATAGAAAAATCTTATCATATGAATAATTAGGCTAAGACTTACCGGTATCTACGAATAAGTGGGAATAATGCTCATGCATAGAATCTTCATGCTCCCAAGTTGATTCTCCCAAAGAATGGTGCCTTCATGCAACACGAACCAGTTTAATCGTCTGCCCTCTGAGCATCTTCTCAATCGTATCTAAGATACCTACCGGCTACTCCTCGTATGATAAACTGGGTCCGACCGTGATCTCAGAGTGATCGACCACATGACTAGGATCAGTCACATACCACCTCAGCTATGAGATATAGAATACATCATGCACTCCCTCTAGTAATGGGGGTAATGCAAGACAATATGCCACCTCGCCTACACGTTCATGATATCGAACGTTCCAATATACCTTGGACTCAACTTTCTCCTACTCCCAAATCTACTAGTGCCCTGCGTTGGTGAGATCCTCAGAAATACATGCTCTTCCTCCTTGAATTTCAGTGGTCGATGATGTGTATTGGCCCAATGCTTCTGTCGGTCTTGAGTTGGCTGAAGATGACTTTGAATCTGCTTCACTTTCTCGACTGTCTGCATTACAAGCTCTGGTCCAAGTATTTGTCGCTCTCCAGCCTCTATCCTCTCATAAAGTCTTCGAAATCTTGCATCTGAAGGTAATGCTATCTTTATTTAATCCTCAAGTAACAACTGTACTTCAAGATTGGTAAGTACTCCCTTGCTGTCCTGGCATAATGACTTACATCCCAAGCTCATGAAGATCCTCTAATAACTGTGACTGAGCTGCAAAGAAATATTTAGCAGGCTTCCGACTCAAAGCATCTATCACTACGTTCGCCTTGCCAGGATGTGTAATCCCCCAAATTTTTGGAGGATTTTTTGTTTATATTTTAATACATAAATATTTTGTTTTTTTATTTGTTTGTAAAAATATATATATTAGTAGTATTATGTAGTCCCTCCTAATGGTACTATAACCTTGCTTTATTTTTCTGTACAAATTTTTATTATATTTTTAATTACTATTACCTTATTATCATTATTAAATATTAATTTAAGTTGTTCCAAGTCGATTGTTAATTTAATAGTAGGCAATAACTATTATAAATATGTGCAAAAATATATTGGTAAGGTTTTAGAAAATATTTTATATTTTTAGTATTTATTTAAATTTTTTTTTAATTTTTATGAGTATTATGTGAATTATTAAGGGTTTGAAAAAGAATATATATATATATATATATATATATATATATATATATATATATATATATATATATATATATATAAATAAACGGAGTGCACTGTTTCTGTAGGAACAGTGCTATCAATTCCCGAACGTGGAAATTAAGTCGAAAAAGAGCGTTACAGGAAAAAAAAAGAGCTCAGCCACTGTTCTCCGAAGGGAACAGTAGACCGGCCTACGCGTGCACCGAAGTCTGATTCGGCTCGCAGCAGCAGCAGAGTTATATAACTCTTGTATAGGCGGCTGAACGAGATTTCGAGAATCCCCAAACCCTAGCAAATAACCCCCCGACCTCGAGGATCGACGCCAACGTGCCCACTCGCTCCGGCGCCCCACCCCGACCCCCAGCGGCCGCCGCTGTATGTCGCTGACCGCCGGCCGAACAAGCACGTCACGCGCAACACAGGGCACCTCTGTTTGGGTACAGCAAGGTAACTCTGTTCTCATCGTCCTTTCTCCGTCTATGATTAATCGTTTCCGAATTCGCAAATTTCCCTGGACACCCTATATAACCCCCTCGACACCCCAGCAACTAGATCGGGGGAAGGTCGTCCCATCGATTTGGAAAATCGACGCCAAGTCGATGAAAAACTCACTGTGCAGGGACAGAAATAGGATTTGCTATACCACTGTTCGTAGACGATTTCTGACCGACCTGTTAGGAATTCGAGAAAAATTTCTTGACCAAAGTCATCCACCATATGTAGCACTTCATAACCCTTTTGGTAGTTTAATTTTTTATCTCTTATATGTAAAGATTTTCGATTCCAAAGATTGGGGAAAACAGTTTTTAAAAACTCAAAAATTTAGAAAACTTTTCTGATACGGCATACGCCCCGACAAACCGGGCGACGTGGTCGTGTACTATACGTATCGAAAGGCGCGTATGGATGTTGCCGACGTGTGGGAACTGACGGGACTCAATTTCGTTGTGTGTGCGCGACGAAATCAGTGCGTATCCGTCAAGATATCCCTGTATCGACGTTTTGCAAACTTGACCATAACTTCGTGCACGTTCGTCGGATCGACGCAAAACTTACGCCATCAGGGCCGTATCGATTTTTTGGTCCTGTATGCCAAGTTTGGTCCGATTCTGAGAAGGTTGATCGGAACGCCAAAATTGGCGGGCCCACGACCCGCTCTAACGGGCGAATTTGTGCACAGCCCACAGGAATCCAACTTTGGACATACGGTTGGGTTCGTCTCCTCAAACCGGATACGTAGACATGTAGTTTGACGACTTTAGAGACCGTAGGTTCTGGCACGCGTTTTGGTGTAAAACGGTCCCAACGGCGGACATCGTTTTGACCCAAAATTACGATTTTGCCCCTCTTCCAGAATTAGACTTTTGGACAGGCATTTCCTAGGTATTTCTTTTATGCCAAATCTGTTCGTGATATTTATTTCAGCATTCGAGGTTGTTCGTAGAAGTTGGCTTTCATTGCTTCCCCATTTTGACGATTTGAGTCATCCGGCGTCGCCATTTTGCACATTACCTCCAGGCAAGATACCTTGCCACCGCTGTTTATTTATTTTAGCTCATATTTCATGCATTATTTATTTTCTTTATGCAAAATAAACTGTGATACATGGCATACTTGTTAGAACTTACTGTTCAGTTATATTTTCTGCTATATATTATTTTCTTACACCCTAAACTTAGATTTAAGGGACCACCTTGTGTGATGCATTCATTGGCCTTTGTAGAAGCATGGAAAATACTAAAAAAATTGACTCATGCGGCTAAAAAAGACCCATGCGGCTCAGAAAACGCATGCGGCTCAGGGAGTCATGCGGCATAAGGAGCTATGCGGCCGGAGGCATTCCATGCGGCTCAGAAGACACGTGGAGTGACAGTGCTCCCCTCCGATCCATGCTGCATTAATTGCTTTGACGGCTGACCCCTCTGAAAAGTTGACAGACCTGACACCAAAGCAGGTAATTATGACTCTGTCATGATGATGAATCTCTAGGAAAGAGAAAGAAATCTCTGACACGATCCCCCGAGAACAACAAAATGCCACGTGGCCCTGCCACGTGGGTGTGCTTATGCGGCTCGAAGTGAAGACTTCCCATGCGGTTCAGAGTGAAGCTGTCCCATGCGGCTCGAGTGGAATCATCCCTATGTAACTCAAGAAGATCATGCCCATACGGCTCAAGCAGACACACCATTATGCGGTTCATGCGGCTCATCATATGGTTCAGAAGTCTGAAGGAGGAGGCCACTGCCCAGACAGTCCTGACACGTGTCCCAAGTCTTATGCGGCCCAAAATTCATGCGGCCCAAATCTCATGCGGCCCAATCTGCATGCGGTTCCAGTCTCACCATTGGCTCTCAGGACACGTGTCCTCAGCCGATCAATCTCCCAGATTTATGGCAATCCAAGATCGGGTCGAATCCCAATGATCTGGGGCACGTGGCAGGAGAATAAATTTGATTTATTCGCAGATATGAGAGAATCATTATAAGGAAGATTTATACCAATCATCATTAATTGCTAATGGGGATTTGGTGTAATCTACCCTTAATGGTTCTGATTCGTCACAATCAGAAATGAACGGCTTGGATTGATCAATCCCCAGGCCGCCGCCATCTCCAAGAGCTAATCATTGGCAACCCTAGCGATCATATCCCACTATTATAAATAGCAAAGTGCCATTCCCTTGTGATATATAGAGAGATATACAAAAAAAAGAAACCAGAGAAGAATACGTATACACAGAGAGACTTCCCCCATAGTCAGAGAGAGAATATACATAGAGAGAGAGAAGCCAGGAGAGCAATCAGAGAGAGAGCAAGAAGGCGTTTCTTCGTCAACGACCAAGCAGATCTTCCCCGAGTCAAGGCTGCGTACCGATCGTCCAAGGAGTAAGGCAGAGCGGCCGTCGCTTTCCCGAGCCTCTATCATCACCCCCCAGAATCTAAAATAAACAATCGTACTTAGACTGCTGTACCTAGGTTTTCGTCCCTAGGCTTTCTTTGTACGAGCAAGTTTGTATTGTGAGTCTAAGTTCAGTCCTCCGATAATTGTTCTGTACTTTTATAATCAATGGCAAACACGATGGCGACTCTGCTGGGGACTAACTTCTCTACGGCTGAGGAGTTGGTGATGCAATCGGACGCAGCCAAACTTGGCTCTACACAACAGAAGATGGTCGTACGCTTCGACCAACAGGCGTTCGAAGAGATGCTCTCTGAAGGTAGCACTGGCCCGGTCCAGAAGCGCACCCGCACCATAAAGGCTCGCAAAGAGTGGAGGCCAAAATCATTTGCTCCTCCGCAAGCCCTTGATGGGGTGCTCTCTATTGCTCAAGATGGCGAGAAAGACTCCCCTGCGGCCCCACTTCAAACCGTAGACAACTCTGCTGTCCCCAAGTCCGGCAGAAGAAAATACTATGATGCTGGACTTGCAGGGCAAAGAGGAACTCTACGCGATCCGAGCCGCAGAAGAGTATTAACCGCAGGGAGAAAACCCATGCGGCTACAACCGCCGACCGCATAAAAAAAAACTCATGCGGCCACATCTGTCAGCCGCATAACTTATACGGCTACAGTTGCCAACCGCACGGATGAGACTCATGCGGCTATTAAAGTCAATCGCTTGCAGAAAACCCATGCGGCCACAGATGCCAACCGCATGCGGTCAGCCTGCACGGTCGTGACTCCTAGCCGCATAAAGACTCATCCTACAATAAAAGACAGCCGCATGCAGACAGCCTGCACGGTACCCAATGCTAGCCGCCTAGCATCCGTCCCACGCTTCTCTCGATCAGTCTTCGATCGGCTCTCATGCGGTCCTGACTCTGATCATTCTCTGGATGATAATCCAGACTCTGTGGTATTCGACTTAGACTCCCCCTATTACACACCCACAAGTGCTAAAAGGAGGAAGTCTAGGGCAGCGCGGGCTCATCAAGTCCAGACGACTGCCCCAACCTCTGACTATCGGGGCGTCCCGCTAATTATCACGCGGGCCTCTGATGGGAAGTTGTATAAAACCACTCAAGTCCAGCCCCCGGTGGCAAACAGACAAAGTGGATCCTCTGACCTGCGTGAGGTTATCCTCCACAAACGCAGGGAAAGAGAAGGAGCTTCGGGGTGTAAAGAGCCCTCATACGGACATCAATGCACCCAGATCATCGTCAACTGCTGTTGCAGCAACGCGGCGGTGACGGAAGACCGGCCATCCGTCTTCCAAAGACTACATCACCCGAGCTCAGAAGACGAGGCACCTCCTGTTGTCTCCTGCAAGTCCGCACAGAAAGTTCTCGCCAAGGGAAGAGGGAAGAAAACGAGCATCCCCAGCCCAAAGGTGTCAACTACTACAGCTAAGAAACCGTCGTCTAAAGGGTTATCCTCTACTGAAGTATTTCAACACACCCATTCGAAGACGAAAACTGCTGCAGTAGGAAGTTCGTCGTCTGCAACATTGGTGGTCGTCGGAACTGGGGGTAGCACTCCTCCAAACATCCACGACAATCCGACATTCCAGGAATACAGACTGGAGGAAGCAAATCCTCCGACGGATACAACAGATACCGACGTCCCCAAGGACATCCTAGACGAAGTAAGCTCCGAAGCCGGGGGTAGTGTTCCTTCCGAGTCTGGACCTGAAGAGAACATCCCCACATATCCTGATGATTTCTCGATGCACCGGTACGACTCGGAGGGTACATCCTCCACCACTCCTTCCGTCACTCCTCATGTGAAGACGGTGTTCATGACAGACAGCAATCAAGACTGTTCCGGTGATCGCCAGCGCATCGACACTTTGGAGGCCATATTGCACGCCTTGGTCAAGTCTGTAGACGAGATCAAAGCGGTGCTTCCTAATCTGCAGGGGGTGACACCTGGCCAGACAAGCACGGGTCCCCCAATCAACGTAGATTCAAATTCGGCGGCACCGAACCCGGGCAATAATTCTCCCGAAGTAACGGCTCCGACTGCGACAGATGAGACCCGAGAAGTAAGGAGAGAAGTTCAAGAGCTCCGAGCCATGTTCCACGCCAGAGAAAACTCTCAAGACTTCAGAATACGGCAACCATATCCTGCTGAATGGAGGGATGTTCCATTCCCACCAAGATATAAGCCGTTTAATATCAACCCCTATGATGGCAAGACCTCAGCAAGTCGGTACATCACTTACTTCGAGGTCACTACCGACCATCTGCCCCATGATGACGCTATCCTGACACGGTTATTCATTGGGGCATTGAAAGGAGTCGCCTTCGATTGGTACCGCAACCTGTCGGACAATTGCATCCATTCCTTCGCTGGCTTCAAATGCCTGTTCTTGGAGAGGTTCTATGAGGTAGGGCAGGACGTCACGATGTCTACCCTCATGGACGTCATTCAAGGAGAGAAAGAGCTGACGAGGAATTACATTGAGTGGTTCCGTCAAACCGCAATGAAGTTACCATCTGGCAACCCGGACTCCTCTTTGATCGAAATTTGCCAAAAGAGACTACTCCCAACAATCAGTCTCTGGATGGGCGAGAGTCAATTCAAGGACTGGAAGGCTTTTATCATTAGTGCTACAAGTGCCGAAGAACGATTAAAGAAGGCTCGCCAACTGGGATTACATATCTCAGAGGGAGAAAACAAGAGCAAGCGTCCCAGCACCACCAACGACAATAGGGATAGCCCCTCCAACAACCGGGACAACAGAGGCAAGCAGGCTATGGTAGCCGATACAGCCCAGAAGCCTGAGTTGCAACCTGCGGACAAACAATGGCCTCAAATCACTTACTCTTTTGAAGACGGTCACGTCAAGCCTATCTTGGACATGCTCATACAAGGAGATAGGATTCAGCTTCCTCCACCAAGACGGGAGCCTCGGCCGGCTGATCTGGAGAACCCAAAGTTCTGCCATTACCACCGCTACGTCCACCATGCTACGTACGACTGCTACCAACTGAAAGGATATATCCAGAACCTCATCGATTCGAACGCTCTGGCCATCAATTTCGAGGAGGTAACCGTGGCAGCCAACATGGTGTCCGTACAATTCGGCAGCTTCCCTCCAACAGAGACCCAGGACGGGGTTATACCCATCCCTCTGGCAACGATGGAGATTGCTAATCTCCTGCATGCTCAAGCTGCGGGTCTAGTACCCCTCACCACATCACGAGGGGAAATCATGTGGGTCCATCCAGACCTAGTCTACGAGGTAACTCAGTCCACTCCATCTTCTAAAAAGAAAAGTGGAAAAGTCAGATCCTGCCGTACCACCTCAGCAGATGAAGAGGAAGTCACGGCCATTATTACTCGATCCGGAGCACGATCTCAACCTATGGCTGAAAACTCGACTGATGATCATTCGCCCGCTACCACGGATGCTCCGGGACCGGCTCAGCCTTCGACGACTGACAAGCCTAGGCCGAAGGAGACTCGCTTCGACAAATCCCTCCGAAAGAAAACATCTCAGGGGCTGGAGAGGCCCTACAACTTTGACATCTTGGCACAATTGGCCAATACACCGGCCAAATTGTCCTTATATGAACTCCTAAGGCTTTCGAAGGATGTCCGCACAGCCTTGAGCGATGCACTTCAAAATGCCGACGCGTACCTGGCTCAGGTCAACCTCACGGGAGAAAATCAGCCCGCAGACCTCCAAGACAGTGCCTGTACGGGAGCAATGCCCAACATCGTCTTCACTCCACAAGACATGCTCATCAAGACTAATCTATACGATCGCCCATTATACTACACAGGCTACATCGACGATGCAAAGGTGGACCGGATGCACATTGACCCTGGGTCTTCCATAACCATCATTCCAAAAGGACTACTGCATCATCTTCGCATCCCGATGCATCGCCTGACCCCTACAAACACCACCATCAGCAGGTTCAATTCGGGCAGGAGCTACCCAATCGGGAAGATCCGTCTGAAATGTCAGATTGGCGATCTCCAATCAGAAGTCACTTGCTACATCATAGATGCCGACACTTCATACAATATCCTTTTGGGGCGCCCTTGGATACACGATTACATGATCGTGCCTTCCACGCTACACCAATACTTCAAATATGTCGACAAGCACGGCTTCGTGAGGACAGAATTTGCTGACATCGATCCCTTCAAAGGGGTCGAATCTTATTACTCGGACTCCTGCCTATACGAAAAGTCGAAGAGGCACCTAGAAGGAGGAAATAAACAAACTAATGTTGAAGCAACCACGGGATCAGAAGAACCTCTGACAATCCACCTCCAGGCTCGTAAACCAGGCAATTCCGCACCCCTTACGGCCACGCTGCGTAAGGACGCGATCAGCCTCTCGGCACAGGAAGAGTAGTTGAGAATCCGGTTGCCAAGGTCCGACCAGGTACCGAGACCCACGACAGGGCCACTTACCATCAGATTGCCGAGAGTCGGTCAATCCCAAACAGAGAAGCTCAATCCCTCCGATAGACCTCTGACGATACGCCTGCCTAAGAAAGGTCGTCACCCCGATGCGAGGTCTGACACTTCAAGCGAACCAACCACCCCTCGCTCCACATCAAGTGCCAGACTGGGGGTTGCTAGTCTACCGACAACCCCACGCTCCGCTCCGTCAGTTGAGCCTCTGAAGATCAAGCTGACTAGGACGCCCTCTCAATCTTCATTCACACAGGGGGTAGCCGAAGAGGAACCAGAGCTAGCCAAGTATGTGGCTGCCCACACTGACGCTCCCTCCACAGATGATGTAATCCCTCTAGAAAAGATACCTTACTTCATCAATAAAGGGTTATCTTTGAACTACACCGAGCTCAATAAGCTATGTACAATGTATGCTATGGAACACGGTATAGGCACTCACCTACATACACAGGTGACAAATGTGTACACCGCTATCCAACTTACTCCAGCAGAAGACGCTTACCGAATAATCGAGGAAGGGGACCACCCAATCATCTTCGGCCGGACGAACAACCCGCATCCCCTCGCCATGGAAGAAGTCGACTTCGGGTCAGATGCTGGAAGACTGCCTCTGTATCTCTATAGCCCTCAATCCAAATATCTCATGCAGAAACAGGGGTATGATCTAGAGACAACGCCAGGACTGAACTATGGCACTGGACGACGATTACCTTTGAAGACGCCAGCCCCGGCGGGCAAACCACGGAACTACTATAACAAAACCCGATACGGTTTAGGATATGTAACGCCTACTACGACCCCTAAAAGCTCAGATGAAGAATGCGACTGGCAGTCACATTCAACCGGATCACCGACTTCTGACTCAGACACCAGCGTCGGAGATGTGTTCAGATAAGTCATGTCAGTCAACATAGCATTCACCGACGCTTACGAGGAAGACGAAGACATCCCCAAAATTCTTGAGCTAGAGCTATGGGCCCAGCAATTAGACGCACAATGGGAAAAGCGGTTCGAACTGAGAGAACCTCCTACTGAAGATGAGGTCATACAAGTGGATCTCGGCAGCGAATCTTCTCCAAAACCGATCTTTATCAGTAAAAGCCTAACTGACGAAGAACGAGAGTCGCTGTTAGAACTTGTCAGAGAATACATTGATGTGTTCGTCTGGAGCTATGAAGACATGCCGGGGTTAAATCCTGACATCGCTCTCCATAAACTCAATATACGGCCAGATGCAAAGCCAGTCAAGCAGCAACAACGATGCTTCCGCCCAGGCGTCATGGACGCGATCGAAGCCGAAGTCAACAAGCTAATAGCCAGCGGCTTCATTCGTGAAGAGCAACATCCTGATTGGGTCGCCAATATAGTACCCGTCCTCAAGAAGAATAGGAAGATTCGAATCTGCATCGACTTCCGCAACCTAAACGAGGCATGCCCCAAAGATGAATTTCCCCTTCCTATCACAGACATCATGATCGACAATACATGCGGCTTTGAACGTATGTCATTCATGGATGGATTCTCGGGGTACAATCAAATCAAGATGTCTCCCGACGACGAAAAGCACACTTCATTCCGTACCCCGATTGGCACATACTGCTACACAGTCATGCCATTCGGTCTAAAAAATGCTGGCGCTACATATCAGCGAGCCATGAGTATCATTTTCAGAGAACATTTGCGCAAGACAGTGGAATGCTATGTCGACGACATCGCCGTCAAGAGTCGTCGTAAGGAAGATCATCTGCAAGACCTTAGAACGGTGTTCAACTTAATGCGAGCCCACAATCTGAAGATGAACCCTACAAAATCGTTCTTGGGCGTATCCAGCGGGAAGTTCTTGGGCTTCATCATCACTGCACGGGGTATCCATGTAGACCCCGAGAAAACGAGGGCAATCATGGAGATGGGTCCCCCGAGAAATCTCCGTGAACTTAGAGGCCTCCAAGGGAGGCTAGCTTATATCAGGAGGTTCATTTCCAACCTCTCCGGGCGATGCCGACCATTCACCCACCTCATGAAGAAGGGAGTCTCATTCGTATGGGACGAGGAATGCCAGCGCGCTTTCGATGACATCAAAGAATATTTATCAAATCCTCCAGTCCTGGTGGCCCCGGTCCCTGGAAAGCCATTTCTGCTCTATGTACGAGCAATGGAACACTCCCTCGGTGCCCTGCTGGCGCAAAACAACGACGTAGGCCACGAGCAGGCCATTTACTATCTCAGCCGAATGATGGTCGGGCCCGAACACTGATACACCGCTGTGGAGAAAGAATGCCTCGCCCTGGTATTCGCCATTCAAAAGACGCGGCACTATGTCACGGGGCAAACCATACATGTGATCTCACGAATCAACCCTCTCAGGGTCCTCATGACCAAACCAGGGGCACTCAGCTCCCGCCTCGCTACATGGGCGATATTGCTGTCCCCCTATCATATGATCTTCGTCCCGCAGAAGGCTGTCAAAGGTCAAGCCCTGGCAGATTTTTTGGCGGCCCATCCAGGATCGGAATCATCCAGAATATAAGAAGAAATCCCAGATGAGGTCGCTGATTCAAATACAACCACCCACGATAACATGTGGCGGATGTTCTTCGATGGCGCTTCAAGAACCGGACCCAAGAGAAACATCGTCGTCGGAGTCGGAGTAGTATTGGTCTCTCCTACCGGGCTAGTGATCAATCGCGCCTACTCTCTCACGGAACCCTGCTCCAACAATGTGGTCGAGTACAACGCTTTGGTCATTGGCCTCCAACTCGCAAGAGAACTGGGGATAGAATACCTTGAAGCATACGGCGATTCACAATTAATCGTCAACCAGATTCGGGGGACGTACGAAGTCCGCCATGAAGACATGATCCCCTACCACCAAATAGCGATCAACATTATCTCATCATTCGAGGGTTTCTTCATCGAACACGTCCTCAGACTCCAAAATATCGAAGCTGATGCCCTAGCATGCCTGGCTGCTTCCCTAGCAGTGCCAAACTACTCTCATCATTCGGTCGATGTAATCGGCCATGAGCTGGTCTGCCCTAAGAACAACGTTCAAGCCATGGTGAGTTATTCTGCTTAGATGATCGACGAAGTGCCAGACAGGAGACAACCATTCATAGACTTCGTGGTCTACGACATCCTGCCCGAGAACCCGAAGGAGGCTATTTCTATCAGACGGCGTTCTCTCAGATTCTTCTACGATACAGAGACGAAAATGCTGTATCGCCGCTCCTACGACGGATTACTACTTCGGGGCTTGTCGAACGCAGAAGCTAAAGAAGCCGTACGAGAGGCTCATGACGGTGTCTGCGGGGCCCATCAGCCTGGCCCTAAGCTGCAAGACCGCCTTCGCCGGATGGGCTACTACTGGCCCACGATGGTGGCTGATGCAATAGATTATGCCCAAAAATACAAGGCCTGCCAAGTCCACGCAGACTTCATTCACCAACCATCCGAATTTCTACATCCGACAGTAGCGTCCTGGCCATTCGAAGCATGGGGAATGGATATCATTGGTCCAATCACCCCACCTTCCTCCCGAGGACATCGCTTCATACTTGCGATCACTGATTACTTCTCAAAGTGGGCAGAAGCTGTCCCACTCGCCGAAGTCAAGACTTCGAACGTAATCAGTTTCCTGAAGCACCACGTCATCTACCGCTTTGGACTGCCCCGAAGGATCATCCATGATAATGGTCCGCAGTTTATAAGCCACGTATTCTACCGATTCTGCGACAAATACCGCATTCAGAATGTCGCTTCGACACCATACAACCCGGCAGCAAATGGGTTAGCAGAGGCATTCAACAAAATAATCATCAAACTCCTCAAGAAATTTGTCTCCTCCAACAAACGTGACTGGAACGAGAAGCTCGGCGAGTGCTTATGGGCTTATCGCACCACGGTTCGAACAGCCACCGGGAATATACCATTCTCTTTGGTGTA
Organism: Iris pallida; assembly: GCA_029216955.1. Lineage (NCBI taxonomy): Eukaryota > Viridiplantae > Streptophyta > Magnoliopsida > Asparagales > Iridaceae > Iris > Iris pallida. The sequence continues at coordinate 6,411,927 of JANAVB010039218.1, forward strand.
CGGGAGTGAGGTAGTTCTTCCATTAGAGACTCAGATTCCCTCACTCCGAGTCGCCCTCACTTATCAATCGACAACGGATGATAACTACCGACGTCGACTACAAGAGTTAGAGGCCTTAGATGAAAAACGCCTCCTAGCTCAGCAAAGGATCGAATTATACCAAGCACGCATCTCAGGAGCCTTCAACAAGAAGGTCAAAGTCAGAACATTCCAAGTGGGCGATCTTGTTTTGGCAGTCAGGAGGCCAATGGTCATGACTCACAAGACCACCGACAAGTTCCAGCCAAAATGGGAAGGCCCATTTATCATCGAGGTCGTGTTCTCCAATGGTGCTTACCGCCTCGCCAAGCAGAACGGAGACTTGCTCATGTTGCCCGTCAACGGCAAGTTCCTGAAGAAATACTATGTTTAAACAACATTTTCCAGAGTTTTGAGTCATGTGCCCGCTGGTACCACTGAACTCAGCCCCCTAATTTTCTAACTTATCGAGTCACGTACCCTCTTGTACTGCTGAACTCATATCCCAAATTTCCAAGTCATGTACCTGCTGGTACCTCTGAACTTACACTTTGATTCCAACATTCACAGATTTTCGAGTCACGTACCCGCGTGTACCACTGAACTCATGCCCTTCTTCCATAAAGATATCCCAAATTCTCAAGTCATGTACCTGCTGGTACCTCTGAACTTACACTTTGATTCCAACATTCACAGATTTTCGAGTCATGTACCCGCGTGTACCGCTGAACTCATGCCCTTCTTCCATAAACATATCCCAAATTCCTAAGTCATGTACCTGCTGGTACCTCTGAACTTACACTTTGATTCCAACATTCATGGATTGTCGAGTTATGTGCCCATCAGTACCCCTGAACTTATATCCCGGTCACTCTTTTGAAAGAAAGTCATGTATAATCATACCGCTGAACTTTCTTCCTACAAGAGATCCTCCCTCATGATCTAATACCTGCACTCCCAGTGCACAACAAAGGTAATGGATCCACAAATTTCCAAGACGACCATGTCCTCATCACCTCTGAGTCGTCCTATTTCTGCCAAAAACAAATCACCCCTACATAGAATTTTTATGTCCTCATTACCTCTGAGTTATTCTACGTACCCCCCTTCATTGAGCCCACTCCTGTCATGTCCTCATTACCTCTGAATGGGAAGGCTCCATCGAAGAAACCTTCATACTTGCCATGTCCTCATTACCTCTGAGTAAGTATGATGATCCCCTTTCGACCTATTACCTGTACCCACCACCGGAGTACGCCAAGGGTAATGGGTCCACAAATGTCCTCTGTTGACCACAAATGTCCTCTGTTGACCACAAATGTCCTCTGTTGACCACAAATGTCCTCTGTTGACCACCAATACCCTCCGTCGAGTTCGCTCCTGCCATGTACTCATTACCTCTGAGTAGGAAGACTCTACGTTCAAAGAACTTTCCTACTTACCATATCCTCGTTACCTCTGAGCAAGTATGTCAGTTCTCTTTCATCCTATTACCCGTATCCTAAACCAGGGTATGCCAAGGGTAATAGGCCCACAAATATCCTCAGCTAAATTTCTTAACACAAACCTATCACCTCATCATGCCCCAGGAGCCCAGCTGCTCTACGGCAATTCTTTTCTCAATACCAAGAGCACCCATGACCACTTTGCTATGGCTGCTTCAGGCATCCTGACCGAAACTTGTTATCTCTACCTAAAACCAAGGTACGCCATGGGTAACAGGTCCATAAATATATCCCCTATACGGGGGAGAACATCACCGCAATATCACAGACACAGCAAGCAATACAAATAAAGGGTAGAATTGAAAGTACACTTTATTTGAAGGAAGAAAAAAAAAGTATTACATATTTCGGGACCACGTCCCTTTCAAAAAAAAAAGAGAAGAGAAAGAAAAAGAAGGAAAAAGAAAAGGCCAACTACATTTCAGTGTTACTCAATTCTAGGAGGCGGTCTCTCACTGAGGTGGTCTCCCGCTCAATCCGTTGCCGAGCGCGACGCTCGGCCTCCTGGAGTAACCGCTCCTCATTGTCCAAATCCAGGAGCGCCTGACAGTTATCTTCCAATTTCTTCAAGACAGCCTCCAGGTCAGTCGAAGCTTGAGTAACCCTGTCAGCTTTCTGAACAATTAGCTCCCTGTCATTGCGGGTAGTCTCGAGTTCAGACTCCAGGAAAGTCAACTTCTTCTGAAGCGTAAGGATCTGCTCCCGCGTCTCGATAATCTCACGAGAGACAGACTACTCCGAGCCACAACATTTTCGGTCGTATAACTTAATTGATCATACCGATCAGCTAAGTCGCTGAGATCCTTCAGTGCGGTCGGTCTGGTCTTATCTCGAGCCGCTCTGGTCCTCTCTATAACAGCAATAAGGGAATTCAGCTCCTCGTTTATAACAGCAGGCAGATCAGCCGGCCGTAATACTCGAAGCTCGGACACCAGCTGATCAGCCTCCAGCAATTTTGCCTCCAGAAGCGAAGCCATTCCTGCATCATCAGGAAGATCCCTAAGGATATTTATTTGACCATGGGCGCATCTTCGGGCCAAGGTAAAAGAGGTCCCTCTTTCTACAGCGGCCTCGATTCCCCTCTTCAAATGACGATGGAAACTGGCAACCACGTCCTGCAACGCGTCGTTCAAAACTTCAGCAGAGGAGGGCGTCAGGGGAAGCCAGAGCGGCAACGTCGGAGGAGTAATGCTAGAGCTCGCCACCAAGGGAGCGGAGTCCGAGCAGAACGAGGCATGAATAGCGGCCAACTCGTCTTCCGCCGCCCGGAGAGCTTGGATGCTCGGCAGGGAAGAAAGGTCGATTCTCGAAGCCATTGGAGCAGAGGATGATGCAAGGACCATTGTTCCCTGCCCCGACTGCCCCGAGAACTGGCCCGTTAAACTCGGGCCCCCAGAAGGCCCATCAAGACGAGTCGGGCAGTGAGAAAGTATACCCCTTTCCACCGATGCCCCTTCGGTTGGGGTTGTCTCGACGACGTCCATCCTCGACACTGAAGGGGCAGGACCTTAATGTCCAGAATAACAGTCAATCGACGTAACTCGAAGGACATGATGATAGAGCAGACAGGCTTCCTCACGGGTTAAGATTCGGCTAATCTTACCAGGGGAGGGGCATGAAGGTCGCGGCTCATCCACAACTGGCATGGTCCCCCCACCCGGGATCCCCGAGTTAAACTCAGTCACGTCCCCTGACCCCGTCACCTTGAAGGGGGATACAGATTGATCTACGTCCTCTTGAATAGGAACAGGCTCATGGGAGGCCCCGTCATCCTGGGTTACCGCCTCGACATAATGAAACTCTTCTTCTTCCCCCGACACCTAAAAGAGGGAACGAAGACAATCAGGATTGAAACTCAAAGGAAAGAAGGAAGAAGGGATCGAGAGCAGTTTTTTTACCTCTGACGTAGGATTGACTTCTTCTCTACTCTCTTTTGTGGCTGGCGGACGGTGCCTAGTCGCAACCAGCTTCCGGGATCTAGAAACACTGCCTACAGGAGGAACCTGCCTGCTACGTTTCGGGATAGGACCAGGCGCAACAAGGGACTGATGCTTCAGTATCTCATTTGACAAAACATGCAACTGACCCACCTCTGCGCCTACCACTGGAAGGATAGAGTCATCTTCATTATGCTCGTTGCCTTCATCACCTTCAGCAGCGGAATCCAAATCTGGCACTTCGGCTCTAGTCTTTCTTTTCTTGGCCCCTTGAGAGCCTTCCTCCAGACCGGTGCCAGCAATAAAACTGGTACCTGGTTTAAAATCGACCGGGGGCTTGTTCGCCATGATATGATACAGAGCCGCCATATACAAGATCTCCACTGACTCCTTAATAGCAGGGACCGAGAAAATGGTGCGAGTATGGAACGAATCATAATATTGCCAAGCTCTGATACCATCAAGAAGACTTCCCTCATAACCCAGACAAGAGCTGGGGCTGTCTAAACAAAGTTGGCTGTACCCAAACTGCCGGGCAAACCTGCTAGGTAGATACGGCTCCAGAAAAACAACATTGCGGTTACGGTACACCAGATGTGAGGGACGGATGTTACGCAACCATAAGAGCATCTGGCCATCCAGAAGTTGAGGAGGCGCAATACCGTCTATATGCACAGTCTCTATGTCCCTGGCAGAAAAGCGAGGGACGGATACGAAAATATGATACTTATCTGCCCTTGCCAAGACCATCCGGCAAACCCGTATGGCCTCACATTCCCAAGGCTCATCACGGTAACGGAAGATAAGGGCGTCATCATCAGTCGCACCGCCCTCAGAGCCCAACCTCATCAAAGATGGATAATATATCAGCAGCCACCCCATCAAATAATGATAAGGTAACTCAGTTCGTTCAAAATCCTTGGTCACATCGCGGGCAATGACTCTGGACGTGAAGGTACGAAGGCCACGGTGTATGCTACACACCATAGCCGGAAGGAGAGCTAGCCTGATTTGCAAGACTAATTTCACGGCCGGAAGGATGAAGTTACAACTAATTCTCTCAATAGAACCGGTTCCTCCCGAGACTACACAATTTCGTAGCCAGATCATCAAAAATCCCGCCAGAAGCGCTTTCTCAGACAGCTCTTGAGTATCCTGGTAAAAGTAATCGAAAGTGTCGGTTTGGCTCCCGAATCTGCCACTAGTAGATGACACCAATTCTTTGACCGCCTCCCGAGACCTAGGGCGACGAGAGGTAACCAGACCTGAGGCATCAGCTGAGAAGAGATAATGCACCCAATCCTTGGTGTAGGGAGCATTCCCTTCCAGGTTATCCTTGCGGGTTATCTGATGGCATGTGTTATAATGACACAATATCTCCTGATAAAGGGCCGCAAAGCCAGGATACCGTCGTTCCAAATCTTCGAGTTCCTCATTAGTGGGAGTATATGCTTCAAACGCTTCGTCCCCCCAAGGAAGCTTGGAGAACGCATGCATTTCTAGGAGCGCAAGTCCCATCTCCCCTACAGGTGTATAAAAGGTCCCTGTACGACAATTATACATTTCCAGCAGGGACATGAATAGCTTCTTGTTTATGAACAAGCCATGACTGGTACCTCGGATAGCATGGTACAGGCCAATCTCGCACAAAAAAGCCTCATACTTCTGCAGGATCCAGGTAGATAAATTGATCTACGAGGGAATAGGGTGTATCCAACCAGGAAACGTCAACCGACCAACGGGATAGGAGCCTTTCCGGGCAAGTCGATTTATAAAAGTATCGGCGGTAGAAAACATGAAGTTAGGACCTGCCACATTCAGGAAAGAACCTGGGACCAACCCTGTCACAGAACAACAGGTATGCACCTTGCCAACAACCATGGACTTCAGATGGTTATTATAACGGATGTTCCCCACGAACATCCCACTCCTGGTAGGGGTTAGAGTCCCCTCCATCTTCCGGTCCAAAGGGAGCATATTGAACCAAGATAATGGAAAGTGTCGCTCCATCTGAGGGATGCGGATCGCCATTCCGTTAGAAACAAAATTTCAATCCTCCGACACCTCCAGAACATGATCATTCTCCACGGTCAAGGCGTCTCCAAAAAAGAACGCAGGCTTCAAAAACTCTCCTTCGAATTTCCTGGAGTTTATCATAGCATTAAGGAAATGGAAAGGCTGATTCTTGATGGCATTCAATCTGGCCATAGGCTCATCGCTCGGAAACTGATCCGCCACGTGCTGAACAATATGGTCGTACCTATAGCCGAGAGCAGCTTGAGCACTACCCACTAAGAGTTCTCCGGCGGCGTTAACCGGCAAATTCACTAAAGAACAGACAAAGAAAAAATAAGTTAAACAGAGAATAAAAAAGAGCTGATTAGGTGTTTTCGAACCACATGCGGCTCAAAAAAATATCCATGCCCCCCCATGAAGTTCTCAGAAGTCTTATGCGGCTCCAGAAAGCCCCATGCGGCTCCAGTTCAGAAGACTGCTTATGCGGCTCGGCACAATAAAAGTCTATGCGCCACCTATGCGGTTTCATTAATAAGGCGCACATACAGACACAATGATTTTTCTTATGCGGTTCGCAGCTCAGCCGTAGGGCGAACATACGATTTACAAAGGCTCGTGTATAAAGTATGCGACGTAGCCATGGCGGTTGGGGTTCCTTAATTCATACATTGTCCTTACCAGCAATGGGGGGATGGACGTCAGGATGAACAGCAGGCACGACGACGGGCGGGGCAGCAACCGCACCCAAGGTGGAAGTGGAGGCCGCCTTCTTGCCCTTCACTGCCATGATCTTCTTGGGAGCCATCAATTATCGAAGAAAAGAAAGGCAAGCGAGATAAGAGAAGAATGAAAATAAAGAAGTCTTCTCTCTCTTCAAACCCCTCCTATTTATATGAGGAGGGGAGAAGGCGGACACGTGGGCTAATGACCGACTCTTGAAGAGCGAAACCGACTCCTTGGGTTTCGTCTCCAAGATTCACCCAAGGCATCAAATCCAAAAAGATTTAATGAACTGACCCTTGAGATTCCCCCTACAAAGACGGCGCTGAAGCAACTTGGAGATAAATAAAGACCCGCACACGTGGACTGGACCATCTATGCGGTTAACACACCCCCTGCGGCTGAAACAGTCTTGCGAACAACACATTCATGCGGCTAGAACTCTTATGCGGTCGGGATTACATATGCGGCCAATACAGCCATGCTTCTTATTCAAAGTATTTCAATTTTACAAATTGAAAACTTTGAAGGGGGTCCTGTAGAAGCATGGAAAATACTAAAGAAATTGACTCATGCGGCCAAGAAAGACCCATGCGGCTCAGAAAACGCATGCGGCTCAGGGAGTCATGCGGCATAAGGAGCTATGCGGCCGGAGGCATTCCATGCGACTCAGAAGACACGTGGCGTGACTGTGCTCCCCTCCGATCCATGCTGCATTAATTGCTTTGACGGCTGACCCCTCTGAAAAGTTGACAGACCTGACACCAAAGCAGGTAATTATGACTCTGTCATGATGATGAATCTCTAGGGAAGAGAAAGAAATCTCTGACACGATCCCCCAAGAACAACAAAATGCCACGTGGCCCTGCCACGTGGGTGTGCTTATGCGGCTCAAAGTGAAGACTTCCCATGCGGTTCAGAGTGAAGCTGTCCTATGCGGCTCGAGTGGAATCATCCCTATGCGGCTCAAGAAGATCATGCCCATGCGGCTCAAGCAGACACACCATTATGCGGTTCATGCAGCTCATCATATGGTTCAGAAGTCTGAAGGAGGGGGCCACTGCCCAGACAGTCCTAACACGTGTCCTAAGTCTTATGTGGCCCAAAATTCATGCGGCCCAAATCTCATGCGACCCAATCTGCATGAGGTTCCAGTCTCACCATTGGCTCTCAGGGCACGTGTCCTCAGCCGATCAATCTCCCAGATTTATGGCAATCCAAGATCGAGTCGAATCCCAATGATCTGGGGCACGTGGCAGGAGAATAAATTTGATTTATTCGCAGATATGAGAGAATTATTATAAGGAAGATTTATGCCAATCAGCATTAATTGCTAATGGGGATTTGGTGTAATCTACCCTTAATGGTTCTGATTCGTCACAATCAGAAACGAACGGCCTGGATTGATCAATCCCCAGGCCGCCGCCATCTCCAAAAGCTAATCATTGGCAACCCTAGCGATCACATCCTACTATTATAAATAGTAAGGTGCCATTCCCTTGTGATATATAGAGAGATATACAAAAAAAGAAACCAGAGAAGAATACGTATACACAGAGAGACTTCCCCCATAGTCAGAGAGAGAATATACACAGAGAGAGAGAAGCCAGGAGAGCAATCAGAGAGAGAGCAAGAAGGTGTTTCTTCGTCAACGACCAAGCAGATCTTCTCCGAGTCAAGGCTGCGTACCGATCGTCCAAGGAGTAAGGCAGAGCGGCCGTCGCTTTCCCGAGCCTCTATCGTCACCCCCCAGAATCTAAAATAAATAATCGTACTTAGACTGCTGTACCTAGGTTTTCGTCCCTAGGCTTTCTTTGTACGAGCGAGTTTGTATTGTGAGTCTAAGTTCAGTCCTCCGATAATTGTTCTGTACTTTTACAATCAATGGCAAACAGCCTTGACACATTGTAACACGAAGTTGTGTGTCGTATGTAGGATACGGAAGTGCGTGATTGGCTGGCCACCAGTACGTATAACCCGTGCGATAGGAATAACCGCTAATAGAGATTGCATGCTAGTTTGACTTAGCGGTTATAGTGGTTTTGTGTTGTGGATACAACACAGTAGGCATTGGGTGGGGAGGACAATTCCTTAGTGTATGGGCTTCGATGCACTTCCCTTGTGACCCGGACTCCCCGCTGGAGATACGGGGTTGATGACCCATGATTACTGACGGCCACTGACGATTCTGCGGAACGTTATACCCTTACTGATGGGGCCTCTGGTGCCCAAGGGGGACTACGCCGATCCTATTTAGCCAGGGCCCATGTGTAGGAAGGATTGTTCTTAACTACATATCACTTAGAACGGTTAGGCACCTTTATCCGTTAGGTACGAGTATTTTTGGTTTGGGTACTTGTATCTGACCGTGGCTTGGAACAATAACTTGTCGGGAATTAGTTCGCCACATCTTGTCCTTGTTTGGTTGTAGGTGTGGCTTACTACTCCGATGAGAAGGTATTGTACCTTGTTGGGGTCCAGATACCATATTGGATTCATAGCATGGAAAGATACGTCACCGTGAATTAGTTATCATCTCCTATCCTTGTTTGGTTGGGGGGATGATACGCTCGTTCAATAGGTGCGTATTGGACCATGTTGTAATTCAATTGACTTATTTATTTGAGCAATATTTATTCAGTTTATGTGGCATATTCTTTTTGTATCATGTTACGTCCCTCTGAGAACCTGGTGATCTCTCCAGGTATAGGTGTGCAGGACTTTCCGCAGGAGTATGGTTCCGCTATAGACTCATCCTTCACGTTCGAGCGAGTTGTACCTCCTGATCACAGCTGCCCCTATTGGGTCGAGGAGCCTATTTAGTCATCATTTCTTATTTTATTTATCTTGGAGGTTGGACTCTATTTTCTTTCAGTTTATTCTAGTACCGATAGTGGATTTGTCTCTCCCGGCCAACAGCTATATTTTGACATTTACTTTGATTCATGAGATACCATTTTCTTTATATTCTGTGGATGAGATTTAGCTTCTACCGGTGACTGTCTCTTATTATTATTCACAAAACAGCTTATGTGTATATTCGAGATTTCCATACATTGGAGTATGTCTCGTATATATGCAGCTGGTATGCTTTGTTCCTAGTCCTATATATTTTAGGACTGGGGCATTACATATTTTTGTGGTGGCCCATGCAGGTCTAGATAAATTGTTTGGTTACCTTACCGTACCAAGCAAGCCTGCGTATAGGATTAGAAATTTAGGATCTTATTCACATATATGACATTCTATCCCGCCTTCAATTCGAACTTTCAATTGTCTATCTTGACTGCTGCTTGCTTGAATTATTCTTCCGTAAACCCTTATTCCACTATCGTGCGTACTAGGTCGTCATGTTCCACCATTTAATCACACCACTAGTTCAACTCTTATAAGTTGGGTAGGAAGCCTCACAACCTAAATTCCTTTGACTTTAACCAAGGCCTTAGATAAGAAAATAGTAGGACGACTGCAGAGGCACGAACACCGGACACGACTTAGATTCTTAAGTAGCATAAACTACTTATATTTTCTTTCATCATTATCTTGCATATTTGTAATTGGACTACCTTGACTAATGTTGCTATTATAGCCTAGTTTTGCGAGCTTACTCTCTCATCGATCTTGTTCAGGACATATGTTTTATGGTGGGCGCCCACTGATACATTGTCTTATCAGAACCTGTGTATTGTGGTCTGATCAACCATAGTGTAATTGGTTCGCCTTTCGTACGATTTTCCGTGGATTGAGATATGGTTAGCTTAACATATTTGCCCTCTAGGATCTTATCCACGGGTTGTTGACATTTTGAATTCTTTATTTAACTCTCTTTCAATTGCTTGACTCAAAACTTATCTGAATCTATTCTAACATTGCCTTTATCTTCGTGCCAGCAATATGACTCTACACAACGGACACGCCCCTACCCTAGCCATCACATCGGGTGATACAACTTCCCAGGGAGAATACGTTTTTCCAATGACCCCGGTGACTCCGTATCAACTAGAGCCACAGCAGAATATCACGAACCCATCGATGGTACAGCAGGAAGCCCAAGTGCCCCCAGTCAGCCAGGTTGAGCAAACCACTGCAGTACCACCAGGAGATACTGCACCATTCCCCTTGCCTCAGCTGTTTTCACCACAGCCTGGACCCCAGCTGCCCTCACTTCCGACTGGTGCAGACCCAACCACCCAGTTTATGTATGCTATGCTACAATCTCAGTAGCAACAGATGGAAATGTTGAGGAGAGCATGATGGCCTACCTAGCTAGACCTCTACCACCAGCGCCGATACCAAATCCAGCACCAGCTCCACAACCTTATCTGGGCCCTATTAATGATTTTATCGACATGGGGCCTAAGAATTTTAAAGGCACTGAGGGTCCTTTAAATGTTTTCGCATGGCTTATCAGCATAGAGAAATACTTAAAGGCATCCCAGTTGCCGGCACATGATTGGATGACAGCAGTCGACTTACTCTTAGAAGATAATGCTCATCACTGGTGGAAGGCTGAGGAGAGGCGACTGGGCACTGGAATCACATGGAGGCAGTTCTACGACCTCTTCTATAAGAGATTTTTCCCCATCCATGTTCGAGACGCCCTCTACGACCAGTTCCTTCATCTAAAGCAAGGGATCATGTCAGTAGATGAGTACGATACGGAGTTCAGCCGCATGAGTAAATTTGGTGCGTTGTTGATACCGACGGAGCAGGAGAGAGCGAGGAGATTCCATCAAGGGCTTTCACCAAAGCTCAAGCCTTACACTACCACACAGTCTCGAGTCTCTCATGCAGCTGTTTTGGAGGAAATACGTTGCCAGGAGCTCCTCCGTAAGGAGGCACAGTATGACCAGAGGCGTCCTACCCCAATGCATAAACCAGTTAGAGTTGACCCGAGTGGACCTATCAGGCGTCCCATGGCATACCAGCAGGAGAGAGCAGGGCCCTACCAAGCTCGATAGAAGCCTATTTGCCATTTCTGTGGAAGACAAGGGCACATTCAGAGAGATTGCCGCATTCGGTTGAGCCAGTATTTAGGATGTGGGTCGGAGCAACACAAGGTCAAAGATTATCCTGGACGACATGACTTAGCACCGAATCAGCAGGCCCACGGACCAACACTACTTGCTTTAGCACTAGCTCAGCAGCAGATGCCAAGACCCCTAGCACCGGGAATGTGAGAACCACAAAGATATCAGCAGGGACCCTCTTTACCTGACCAGACAGCTCATATTTGGCAGGAGATGAATAGACAAAGGCATGGGCAAGCATTTACCATGGAGGCGATAGACACCAATCCCGAGGTTGAGGATCTAGCAGGTATTACCCTAGTTCTACCAATTATTTTATTAGGCATGACTTATCACTAAAGCCACACCTTTGATAGATAGACATTAGGCATAACATAATACTTCTCTATGTTATGATTTACTAGTTCTCAACACAAAGGCATGAACACAATCATCGACACCATTAGAGAACTGTATGCATGATCTGTGACCCCGTCAATAACCTTAGTATGCTATAGATGATCATTCAATCACGCTGTACGCCTCTATGAACTTGGCAAAAGTCCTCCACTTGAGTTGGTACATCAAGTTTAATGCCCCTACCGTGACTTCGTTATTTGGAGCACAACACCAGCCTTTTCCTTCCAACAAATTTTACCCTCATGAACTAGACAACCCACCCTAGACACAAGACTCACATGTCCCACATGAGCACACCATCATGTGCTCCGTTTCAATTACCCCTCGTGCACGACTTATTAACCCTTAGGACAACCTCGGATGAAATTCTCATCCCATTTGATTTTCACCAAGCAAGACCAAACCAATCCCGCAAACAACTAGATACCCATGATCCATTGTAAGAATAAGAATACCCTATCTTGTAGAAATAGTATCAGTCCGAATTTTATTATGACTATATCCACCCTCTTTCTAGAGACCAAGTTACGGAATGACTACCTGCTCTCCCTTCGTATGCAGTTTCACTATATTCTTCCATATTTATTGTATTATATTTTTATATTAAGTGTTATATTAATTTTGAGGATGAAATTTTTATAAGTTGGGTAGGATATAATCCCCCAAATTTTTGGAGGATTTTTCGTTTCTATTTTAATACATAAATATTTTGTTTTTTTATTTGTTTGTAAAAATATATATATTAGTAGTATTATGTAGTCCCTCCTAATGGTACTATAACCATGCTTTATTTTTCTGTACAAATTTTTATTATATTTTTAATTACTATTACCTTATTATCATTATTAAATATTAATTTTAGTTGTTCCAAGTCGATTGTTAATTTAATAGTAGGCAATAACTAATATAAATATGTGCAAAAATATATTGGTAAGGTTTTAGAAAACATTTTATATTTTTAGTATTTGTTTAAAAATTTTATTTGATTTTTATGAGGATTATGTGAATTATTAAGGGTTTGAAAAAGAAAAAATATATATATATTTATAAACGGAGTGCACTGTTCCTGTAGGAACAGTGCTGTCAATTTCCGAACCTGGGAATTAAGCCGAGGAAGAGCGTTAGAGAAAAAAAAGAGCTCAGCCACTGTTCCCCGAAGGGAACAGTAGACCGGCCCACGCGTGCACCGAAGTCTGATTCGGCCCGCAGCAGCAGCAGAGTTATATAACTCTTGTATAGGCGGCTGAACGAGATTTCGAGAATCCCCAAACCCTAGCAAATAACCCCCCGACCTCGAGGATCGATGCCAACGTGACCCACTCGCTCCGTCGCGCCACCCCGACCCCCAGCGGTCGTCACCGTGCGTCACTGACTGCCGGCCGAACAAGCACATCACGTGCAACACAGGGCACCTCTGTTTGGGCACAGCAAGGTAACTCCGTTCTCATCGTCCTTTCTCCGTCTATGATTAATCATTTCCGAATTCGCGAATTTCCCTGGACACCCTATATAACCCCCTCGACACCCCAGCAACTAGATCGTGGGAAGGTCGTCCCATCGATTTGGAAAATCGACGCCAAGTCGATGAAAAACTCACTTTGCAGGGACAGAAATAGGATTTGCTATACCACTGTTCATGGACGATTTCTGACCGGCCTGTTAGGAATTCGAGAAAAATTTCTTGAACAAAGTCATCCACAATATGTAGCACTTCATAACCCTTTTGGTAGTTTAATTTTTCATCTCATATATGTAAAGATTTTCGATTCCAAAGATTGGGGAAAAACAGTTTTTAAAAACTCAAAATTTTAGAAAACTTTCCCGATACGGCGTACGCTCCGACAAATCGGGCGACGTGGTCGTGCACTATACACATCGAAAGGCACATATGGATGTTGCCGACGTGTGGGAACTGACGGGACTCGATTTCGTTGTGTGTGCGCGACGAAATCAGTGCGTATCCGTCAAGATACCCCCGTATCGATATTTTGCAAACTTAACCATAACTTCGTGCACGTTTGTCGGATCGACGCAAAACTTGCGCCATCGGGACCTTATCGATTTTTTGGTCCTGTATGCCAGGTTTGGTCCGATTCTGAGAAGGTTGATCGGAACGCCAAAATTGGCGGGCCCGCGACCCGCTCTAATGGGCGAATTTGTGCACAACCCACCTGAATCCAACTTTGGACATACGGTTGGGTTCGTCTCCTCTAACCGGATCCGTAGACGTGTAGTTTGACGACTTTGGAGACCATAGGTTCTGGCACGCATTTCGGTACAAAACGGGCCCAACGGCGGACATCGTTTTGACCCAAAATTACGATTTTACCCCTATTCCAGAATTGGACTTTTGGACAGGCGTTTCCTAGGTATTTCTTTTATGCCAAATCTGTTCGTGATGTTTATTTCAGCATCTGAGGTTGTTCATAGAAGTTGGCTTTCATTGCTTCCCCATTTTGACGATTTGAGTCATCCGGCGTCGCCATTTTGCACATTACCTCCAGGCAAGATAACTTGCCACCGCTGTTTATTTATTTTAGCTCATATTTCATGCATAATTTATTTTCTTTATGCAAAATAAACTGTGATACATGGCATACTTGTTAGAACTTACTGTTCAGTTATATTTTCTGCTATGTATTATTTTCTAACACCCTAAACTTAGATTTAAGGGACCACCTTGTGTGATGCATTCATTGGCCTTGACACGTTGTAACACGAAGTTGTGTGTTGCATGTAGGACACAGAAGTGCGTGATTGGCTGGCTACCAGTGCGTACAAGCCGTGCGATAGAAAAAACTGCTTATAGAGATTGCATGCTAGTTTGACTTAGCGGTTATAGTGGTTTTCTGTTGTAGATACAACACAGTAGGCGTTGGGCGGGGAGGACAATTCCTTAGCGTATGGGCTTCGATGCACTTTTCTTATGACCCGGACTCTCCGCTAGAGATACGGGGTTGATGACCCATGATTACTGACGGCCACTGACGATTCTGCGGAACGTCATGCCCTTACTGATGGGGCCTCTGGTGCCCAAGGGGGACTACGCCGATCCTATTTAGCCAGGGCCCATGCGTTGGAAGGATTGTTCTTAACTATATATCACTTAGAATGGTTAGGCACCTTTATCCGTTAGGTACGAGTACTTTTGGTTTGGGTACTTGTATCTGACCGTGGCTTAGAACAATAACTTGTCGCAGATTAGTTCGCCACATCTTGTCCTTGTTTGGTTGTAGGTATGGCTTACTACTTCGATGAGAAGGTATTGAACCTTGTTGGGGTCCGGATACCATATTGGATTCATAGCATGGAAGGATGCGTCACCGTGAATTAGTTTACCATCTCCTGTCCTTGTTTGGTTGGGGGGATAATACGCTCATTCAATAGGTGCGTATTGGACCATGTTGTAATTCAATTGACTTATTTATTTGAGCAATATTTATTTAGTTTATGTGGCATGTTCTTTTTGTATCTTGTTACGTCCCTCTGAGGACCTGGTGATCTCTCCAGGTATAGGTGTGCAGGACTTTCTGCAGGAGTATGGTTCCGCTATAGACTCATCCTTCACGTTCGAGCGAGTTGTACCTCCTGATCACAGCTGCCGCTATTGGGTCGAAGAGCCTATTTAGTCATCATTTCTTATTTTATTTATCTTGGAGGTTGGACTCTATTTCCTTTCAGTTTATTCTAGTGCCGGTAGTGGATTTGTCTCCGTCCGACCAACAGCTATATTTTGACAATTATTTGATTCATGAGATACCATTTTCTTTATATTCTATGGATGAGATTTAGCTTCTACCTGTGACTGTCTGTTATTATTATTCACAAAACAGCTTATGTGTATATTCGAGATTTCCATACATTAGAGTATGTCTCGTATATATGTTGCTGGCATGCTTCATTCCTAGTCCTATGTATTTTGGGACTGGGGCGTTACAGGATGGTACTGCAATTCTATATCATAGTCTGTCATGAGCTCCAACCACCGCCTCTGTCTCATATTTAGCTCCTTTTGTATGAAGACAAACTTCAAGCTCTTATGATCCGTAAATATCTTCACACGTTCTCCATACAAATAATGCCTCCATAGCTTTAATGCAAAAATCATCGCTGTTAACTCCAGATCATGAGTAGGTTAATTCTTCTCATATACCATCATCTGCCTCGATGCGTAGGCTATGACCTTTCCATGTTGCATCAAAACACATCCAAGTCAACTACTGTAACACCAGTTTTCTAAAATGAGGGCAATTTTGAAATTTTATGATTTTAATTATTTATTTATGATGTTTAAATCGTGATATGATTTTTGGTGATTTTTAATTATTTTAAAACTATTTAAAAACTATGACTTGTGATTTTGATGTGCTGCTAGTGAAACCCTAGAGATTGTCTGACCTAGAGCCTAACCTTATGATTGGGATATTTATTTATCATTTTTAGCCTAGGGGTATTTTGGTCATTTTGACTTATTAGAATTATTTGATTAATTATTGGATTGATGGTTTTTAATTTTAACTTTTACTAGTTGTGACCTAAGAGACTAACCTAGAATTGACTTTGACCTTGGTGACTTAGATAACATGGTGTGGGACCCTAATCTAACTTAAGTTGATCTTAATTGACTTGAGGATGGCTAAGTTCCATGGAGAGATTAGGAGAGTTTTGCATTTGGACTAAGGGCTAAGTAGTAGAGCTAGTGGGCTAGCAATCTTGGTCCAAAGCCCAATATGAGAAACCCTAACCCTAGCTTTTCATTTGGACAACCACATTGAGCAAAGAGAGACCAAATTTCAGCCTATAAAGTATCTCTACATGATCTCTTGCCTCTTTTCGAACACCCCCTTGTAGGAAACCCCAATTTCTTCCCCAAATTGTCTAACTTCACCATTCCTCCACCAAATTGATCCCAATCTCTTGCATTTGGATCTAAATCTGGAGTAGAGGTTGAAGGAGGCTTGCTTGCAAGGAATGGAGCTTATTTGGACATCCTTTGAGGAAGGGGCTTCTCTATTTTGGGGCTTTTTATTGGGACTTCAACTTCAATAGGTAAAACCTATCAAACTCATTAAAATTCCCAATTTCTTTGCATGGGTGTATAGATCTAGGTGTCCCCTAGCTGTCCCTCAAGTTTGGTAGAAAACCGTGTCTATTTGGTGTCCGTATCAGACACGTGTCAATGTGTGTATGCATGTGTTTGTTAAAATGCCAATGTGAGTTCTAATTTGTTATTTTCAAAATGTTTTTAAACAGATTTGTAGCTATATATGTAGGGTTTGGATTTGTAATTGACTGGGTTGGTTTTTGGGTGCTGTTCGTATCCAAATCAGACTCAAACCCACTGTTTGGACACCGCACGGGGCTCGTGTGGCTCCCCTGCAGCTCGGGGTCGACATAGGACATGACACGGCTTCATATGACACGATTTTTGGTGGACACGAGGGGGCATACACTGACAGCACGCACACAAAATTTGGGGAGATTTTATCGAGCGGATTGGGAGAAATCCCACTCGCACTGAATTTACACACACGCACACACGCACACACGCGCACAGACACGTTCTGATATGTCTTCGTATCTAGGACACGGTGACACTTAGACACATATCAGGGTCTTAGACACGACCACCTAGATCTAGGCTACCTAGACACTTGACCACGAGAACCCTAATGGCTTGTGTCGTGTCCTAGTAGACAAGACATGTCAGCGTGAGGCTGTGCTGAGCACAGCCTCTGATTTATTGCTGACACTATTTGGGGCACGACTATTGGACACAAGTACACACACTATTAGACACGTGTGGACACGACTCGACCCTAGATAACTAACACCTAACCTAGGAAGTAGGGCTTCGATTGGTTGTGTTTTCGACCTGTGGCACTACCCACAGATTCGGCCCAGAGCAATTGACTCACTGCACTTTACATTCTCTGATATTGCTCACATACACTCTTGACACTTGGCTCGACACATTTGGACACTTGGTTTGACATGTTGGACACTCACTACACTAAGACACTCTTCACACACATGTTTGATACTTGTTGACACATATGTACACATCACTTGACACATCACCTTGTAACACACTTGAATGCATTGATACCTTGCTGCACATCTCTGAACACTTATACACTGTGAACACACATGTGAGACACGGATACATGCTAGACACCTCACTTGGACACTGGGCTTGATACTTGACCATAGGCTATTGTTTCAATGAGTATTTCAGATGTAGAGGGTTAGTATATGTAACAGGATCTGTTAATGATATGGAGGTATTAGAGGAAAACTAGTTAGTTCAAAGGGTTTGTGGATTTGAGTCTTAGATATTAGTGTATGTTGGATTTTGATTAGGATGCATGTATCAGAGATTCATGAGAAGGATTAGTACTATGACAAGGTGGTTTGGGTGTCAGCCATTGTTGGTGTGTACAAATTGGTTAGGTAATGAATTCTAGTATTAGTATCAGTTTTGTTTTGGTAATTAGAATACCTGTGATTGGGATTAATTTGATGTTAGGAGTTTGAGGACTATGAGTTGATTCTCAGCGAGTAGAGTATGAGAGTAAGTGACTGTGATTCTCAGGTTTTCTTGAGAGAACTGAGAGTGACTTCTCAGGTATGATCCTGTGAAGGAGAGAGATTGTGAGTGAATTTAGGTGAGTGATTTTCAGGGAGTGAATCACAGGTAGGGGTTCTCAGGTGAGGTATGTTGGCAGTATAGCAGTAGAAATAGGAGCAGCAGGCATTGCAACCACATTGCAGCAGCAGCAATAGCATATGGCAGCATTGCTTGCCATACAGCACATTATAGCAGAGGGCAAGGAAGTTGTAGCAGTAGCAGTTAGCATAGTAGCATGTCAAGTAGGAAGCCTACACTTGGGGGTCAGTTGGGGCTTCAGTAGTATTAAGGAGACAAGGGTAAGGTGAGGGTGTTCATTGCATATGTTTTCCTCCTTGCCATTGATGTCTTGTGTATGTATACATACTATATGTGTAAGAGAATGTCAGTAATAGTAGAGGGTTTGACTAATACACTATAGTGGTAATGTAGAATATGTATAAGTTTGAATCTAGAGTATAATTGTGTATGTGTTAAACTTAGCATATTAGTATAGGTATACGTGACATCATAGAGTAGGTAATGGTTATTATATGAGATTAGCTTACTTTAGAGTTGATCAAATAGTTTAGGATTGACTTAGTTAGTCTAAGTTGACCTAGTTGACTGGATGTTGACCATTGTGACCAGAATTGACTGGTCCTAGACAGTTGACCAAAACCCTAGATGTTGACTTGGTTTGACCCAGAGTTAACCAAGTTTGACTTTGACCTAGATTGGCTTAGAAATCATGTAGATTGTATTGTAGACTTCATTTACCTTATTTTAAATACATTATAACCTATATTGCTCTATTTAGGACATTGTGACTCCGGTGCAGATATCTATTTTCATCGGTTGTACAGAGTATCAGGCGAGTACATTCCTAATAGTTCTCTTATTTATTTGTCAATTACCGTACTTCAGTTCTAGTTAGTTTTATGTGATTCTCTGTTACAACACGTATGGATATTTCTGGATTTATGTATGCGACACACATACCATCTTGTCTGGCCTCTATTACTGGAATTATTCTGGAATCATTGCTGGTATCATCATGTTTAGCTGGACTCATCACGATTCTCGTATCGAATTCTGGATTCACTTGTATTACGGGGCGAGAAAATATTGAGTAAGACATGTGGACATATCCCAAATCTGGAATCTCCAAACTGGAATATACTGGAAGCAAAGCCATCCCACACTTGGCCGAGTGTGTGATGTGCCTGATACCTACAGCCGTTTGCATGTCAATCTCGGTATTTTTAAACACACTGTTAGAATATAGCTGGTCTCACCTGAATTCTTGATCACTGACTAGAATCATCTTGTGCCAGATTCATCTTGTATTAGATTCGTCTCGTACTGGATTTACATAGGATTTATACTTGTCTTACATATACAGTCTGGACTTATCATGTTACTCTAGTTCAGTTAGAATCTTATTTTACAATCTTCATTTCCAAGATTCTTCTCTTGTTTCAGTTACCTTACTTTTCTTGTATCTTAACTGTTTCTCTATACCATCACCTGAATATAAACTACCATGTTCATTAATAAAATTGTATATAACTGCTTTATAGTTCTCTGTCATTAACTTGGGTTTTCTAGATGAGTTGTACTCGTTCCTGTCCAGACTGGACCTGTTGAAAATGTTACAGATGATTGCCCTGAGGAAATTTGTCCTACTTGCCTTGGAGCCGGAGATGGCTTAGCTACCTTTGGTCCCGACACTCAGGAGTGATCGGGAGACTAGCTAGCAGACTTGGTTTAGTTTCATGTCATAGAACTTGAATTGTAATAAGTTGAGATATTGTTTAGTTTTGAGATTGTTTGAGATTATTATCATTTATTAGTTGGTTTTGTTGTTGTTATTTAGTCTTAGTTATAAACTTCTGTGTTATCATATCGTGCTTAGACTGTGATTGAGATTTCATTATATCTATACTTGTCCTCCGTTCGGAGTTGAGATTTTGACAAGTATATTATATAATTACGTGAGTTGTTGGTTAGATAGTGACCTTGAACACCGTTCTACCGCCGAAACTGCGGCTTAGGCTGGACGTACCCACTTCTCGTGCCCCTACACTGGGTGTGGGTCATGACAACTACCTGACGCATTACTATAAACTACGAATCCTCTCGATCCAGAAGGAAGCGTCAAAATAGGTGCTGAGGTCAACCTCTTCTTCAATTCTTCAAAAGCCTTCTGACAATCTTCTGTCCATCGAAACTCTTGATTCTTGTGCGTTAACTTCGTCATGGGCTCTGCAATCCATGAGAAATTTTCTACGAACCTGCGGTAATACCCGACAAGTCCGAGAAAACTCCTAACTTCTGCAACTGATGTTGGTGTCGGCCAAGACTATACGGTAGCTATCTTCTCCGGATCCAATGAAAGTCCTTCTCCCAAGATAACGTGTCCAAGGAATGGAACTCTATCAAAGCGGAATTCGCACTTACTAAGCTTGGCATACTGCTTCTCCTTTCTCAGTATTCCCAATACAACTCATTCGATCGCAGATATAGTATTATAACCTATTCAATGATACCTATCAGTTCACTCCTAGAAATTTCTCTTAATTGGCTCTATGCATCCGATATCCAGGAACTCATACTCAACTCATAATATTACTAGGATCCAACTCTAAGAAACTTACCCATTTCTAGCTACCGATCCTCACAATTACACCAATAATCTAGCTTAATTATATTCTATAATATAACTATAAGATTTGTCTATTTTAGTCATCCAATAAATAGAAGGTAAAAGTCTAAGGCTTGTTCAAACAAACTTATATACCAATTTCAAACAACGGTAGGGTTAAGCAAAGCAGGAGGGTTTGTCGAACTATTTCCAAGAATGACGTGAAGCCAAACAAGATGCATAGGACGTAGTCTAGGTAAGACTTGAGAACCATATATCTCCGTGATTATGTCACATAAAGTTACTGTCACACCAGTGTGCATCTGGCTGCAAATAACTTTCTTATTCCATAAAACGATGGATGGCTGTAGTGCACATCTACCATGCCAGATAATACAGGTTCATGAGCTTATCTTGGCCAAAACCATGAAATATTTTCGAATTAACTTTTTACGAAAATACAGAAAAGATGTCAACATGCATAGGATCTGGATCAGGTAGAATTTGAGAAACATATGTAGCCATGATGCCATTATCTGAAGTCCCGCCTCGCCAGTGTTTTTCAGGCTGCAAAAACTTTGATTCCGTAACACAAGGATAAATATAATTTCTCAAACTTTTTCTTGGACCAATCCATAAGGTAGTTTTCAACAAATTAGCAAAAATAAACGAGAAGATTCACTCAAGAAGTCAATAGGAAAGGGTTTAGTCAAATCCCAAGTAAGAAAGAACACAAAAGCAATCATATTAAGAAATAAGATAACATGAAAGCAATCATGCTGAAGAGTCTGAGAAAAGTCTATAATCATGTTTGTGGATGTATCCTCAAGTCCTATTCCTTAATTGGTTGGAGGCTCGTAGAAGTACGAATATCCTAGGTATCACTATGACTTCGCAAAATTTACGAAGACTCTACCTGCACCTATAACTTCTAGTGTCTATGCCTCTGCTTTCCTGATGTAATAGTGAAGGAAGATACATCCATTATGAAGATTTGTCTTGCTAGCATGAATAAATAAGGATTACGGTAGAACATAATCAAACTAGATGTAAATCAAAAAGTCAAGTAAGAGTTCGAAATTAAGACAAGGAAGTTATCAAACATGTGGATGTGATCCTATAGGTCTTTTCTATTCTAATTGCAGGCTCATGTCGGTACAGTAACGTAACCGAAGTGATTAACGTAGACCTGCATGGGCCACCACAAAAACATGTAACGCTCCAGTCCCAAAATACATAGGACCAGGTATACGAATACATGCCAGCAGCACTTCACTAATGCACCAAGCTACATAACAAGCCCATTAACGAAATACTTAAGCTATAAATCATGATAACACCAAGAAATACAACATAGTCAACAGGTACATACATCTAATCACATCCACAGAGTCCCCAAAGAGATCAAGAATAAATAAGAAAATGTCTCAAATATCCAGCAATAAAAGTAATGAAGCATGTGCGGGTAAAATATCCCGAAACCACAAAAATAGAAATAAAGTACAAATCAACTACAAGTCTGATGAAAAGAAAAGGAAATAATGTAGCAAGACTAAATATGATGATAACATGATCACAAAAAATCCTCTGGCACTATCATGTCCTCCTGTGTCGGTACGCCTCCGGTCTCAGCTCCCCAACCGTAAACCTCTGGGTAGTCTTCAGCTTCGTCTAAGCCTGAGAAATAGCCAGGTCCTCAGAGGACTAGCAAGGTGCATAATATACATGCCAAGGTACAGAAATAAAAATATGAACTAAGGCAATCTACTGTATCCATCTATGTGCTATGCAAATGAGATACTTTTCTAGAATACCAGACCCTTTATACTAAGGCTCACTAGCACCTCAGCAGGGTATTATCCCTAGTACCTGTGTCGTGGCACCAAGGACAATCAATTCTCGAGAGTGATAATACCTTACTATGCTACAGAGATAAAGGTCACTAAACAACGGGCCGCACCCAATTCCCATTTCTAGAATCTTGCAATGTCAAGTCTGTACAGTCATCTCGAAAGTAAAAAAAAATACTAATAAAGAAATCTAGAATGCTAACACGACGTCAATACCACAAATAGTCATGTAAACCTCGCATTATGAATCTGTCGGTGTCCTATGGTTAATCGTGTCAATAGACACATCAGTATGTGCGTAATGCATAATGTCAATACTCGATGTCACTATCATGACATCGGCACCCGTCTATAAATAGATACTAAGTATCAACGTCATACGTCATGCAATGCAAAAAAAAGAACAACAAAACAAAAAAGAATAATCTTTAACGAAGGCAAGGCACGCTTGCCTGTAACTGTTGTCTGCGGGTAAGCCTGTCCGACTACGGTGTCCTTGTCGATCCTCCCAAACTCACGTATAATTATACACTATATTTAATATTTTATATCAACACACCATATATAAATTATATAAGTATCTACGCCTCCTAGTTGCCATAACGTTGTTACGATACTGCATCTATTATATAAGTACATATAGGCAACAAAACCACTCGTAAATACTTTACAATTATAATAAAATAATATATTTAAATTCTAGAATTTATCTATAAATACTTATATATTTATATAATTATATTTTCAATAGGGGAACCCTTTTACAAGTGGTCTTATGTCAATGCCACATATGACTTCCTCAATTCGACACATTAATTTAGTCCCGAAACAACGATTAAAATAAAATTAATAATTTTTTTAAAAATCCCAAAAATTAGTTAAAATAGTACTTATAATGTTAAACCTTGCACAACATAAAGTTTAATATGGATTCATGGAGTTTTGACACTTTTGGACATAAGAAAAACAGAATTTTTTGGAGTTCGGTGACACGACAAATGTCATGAATTTTTAAAAATAGCAAATGGATGAGTAACCTAACTTTCAGATATACTTCAGAAAGATATCGACGTCTAGATTCTGAATAAAAATATAGAAATGTTAGAAACTAAACTTAGAAAGGCAAAAAGTGGCCCGCAATAAAATTCATCATTTTCGGATATCCTGTCGTAGAATCAATGCCACGGGCAAACCGCTTGGAACTAGGAATTCATCATTTTCGGATATCCTGTCGTAGAATCAATGCCACGGGCAAACCGCTTGGAACTAGGAGATCTGGTGATCAGAGGTTGGATTAGATATACAATAATAACTCTCAGATTTGGTTTGAGGAGAAACGGATGAGAAAAAGTGAATGAAACATCATCTACAAGTCGACTAACCTGCTGTGACATTTCAGACTTTGATTCGACGGAGTTTTGGCCCAAGTAGCGCGTCGTACACCTCTCTAACGGCCGCAAGGTTGCTCCTACAGTTGCTAGGGTGGAAGGAAATGTTGAGAGGGACATCAAAGTGGGGGTGGTTTGCGCAAAAATTGAGAAAAAAATTATATTTTGTGAAGAAAGGGGGGTCGGCTAGGGTTTCAGGTTTGGAGTGGTGGTCGCTAGGTTTGGAGGGATTTGTGGAGTAGTGGGCGGTTATGAGAGAGCAGGATGGTTAGGTTTTTCTAGGTATATTTATTTAGTGCATGGGATTTGGTTTGATGTAATTTGGATAGGATTTGGTTCTCTAAATCATATTATTATTATTAATAGGTTTCCTATTTTGGTTAGATGTTTGACCAAGCCAAATATATAAGGGAATATTATATATGGCTGCAATTAAACCTTTAAATTTCTCTTAAATGCATGTATACATGGTTTTGGTGCTCCTACTTAGGCTCTAACTAGTAGGGTTGACTAGGTTAGGGTCCGAGTAGCATTACTAGTCAAATTGGACCCAAAAAAATCAATTTAATGAGTCTCATGTGCCATTTGCAAATAAGTAGCATATGAGAACTCGATTGGATGGTACACCCTAGGCATATGCATTGTAGACTCAAAATGGATGAAGATCATATATTGGGTCATACGGTTTCGATCTATGTCAAGTCCAAAAATCAAATTGGAAGTCGGCTTAAAATTACGTCAATAGCTCAAATTGGCCTAAGTTGGCCCGAAATTGCACAAAGTCAAAGGAATGTTGAAAAGCAAGGATGGCTGGGACATGATATATGAAACATAAGGTAGACGAGTCTATAATTCAAACATGGAACTGAATTTGAGAAAATAATATTTGTTGTGCTTCCAAAATCAAAGCTACAGTAAACTACTAACATAGTCATTATTGACTTTAATAAATTAAAATATCTATATAAAATAATTAAAAATAATTAAAAAATGAGATCCAAAAAAGAGGGGGAATATAATTTTACTTAACCTAAAATATTAGCAGCAGTTTGTATATTTTGTGTATTGACTTAAGTCGTTTGTTGATTTATCAAAATCGGGTGTGACCACTAGGAAATGGGCCAACAATCTCCCCCATTTTGATAATTGACAAACATTAGTCTATACCAAAATATATCTAATAAATTAAGAAAAAATATCTAATAACTTAAGAAAATGGTAATGGTTTGGTATTTTAGTATTGCTCTTTCTCCCCCTTTGTCATGATCAAAATATTATGGCTCTCACGTAATGTAATATGTTTACCAGAAGATAAAGAAAAAAGACAGGAATATCCATATATAACAAATCACATGAAAACGTAAACTAAAAATAGTAGTAAAATAACTGAAATCTGATAGCAGAATGAAACTAAAATACAACTAACATAACCAGCATTAGTCATAACTCAACAGTTTATGACTATCAACCATAGTCTAAAAAGTCTAACTCATAAGTTTAGACTAGTACATCATCACAAAAAACTACATTGATTATCATCTAGCTTCATCAACCAAGAACTATCAACTGAAGTCCCACATCACAGCGGCGTATCATCACCTCCAGGAGAATCTGTTGGAAAGTAAGCTATAGTAGGATCGAAATGAGTAAAGGTAGCGTCATCATCGAACCTCGGACTAGTAAATCTGGGGTGATAGATCATCTGAACAGATGAGTGGGATCATGAGATAGACTCCAGTGAATATCAGCAATGCTGTTCCACAACACCTGAGCCTAGGTGATGTGGCAGAACTCAACGTCAATGTAACTCTGATGACGTTGAGCTGAGCGAGCAACAAAGTCATCAAAGCGCTGATAAAAGCCTGGGTCGAAGCCAGGAGCAGCTGGAGCAGGAGCCTGGGGGTCATAGTCATGAATTGGACAAGCAGGTTCGGCACCTAGTGGAGGAGGAGGGTTGGGGTACAACCTAGGTCTACTAAGTTCAGTAGCAGGAGAAGAGAAAGGACAGATGGAAAGATCAATTTCAAATCTCATGAAGATATATGCCAGATGCATAGGGTAAACAAGGTTATGTCCTGCACTTCTGCAATTTAGCATCCAGGCCAAAACAGTCTTGGGACGGAGAAAGGTATGCTGAAGTGAATATGATACTTCGCAGATAATTCTATAAAGGTGATCTCGTCAGAGGATCCTCTTTTTGAAAGTAAGGCAGAGAAGATAAAGTGATGCAGTACATAGAAATGTTGATTCAAGTGTTTTGAATACACCCTACGTGGGACAGGACGATGGTGACACATCAATGCTTTGAAGGAGTCAAGGGTGACACCTTCTGGAAACTCTACGTGGTTAATATCCACCAAGGCTTCACCAATATCAGGAACATAAAAATATTCACTGATATCAGTGGCACTGAACTCAAGTTCTTGTCCAGCAACATAAGAATAGAAATTTCTATTATCTTTTACTTGCAAGTTGCAGTAAAACATTCTAACGGCATTATCATAGATATTATCAGAAATTTCAAAAAAAGTCCTAAATTCCAAGTTGGTTAAAAGTAGGAGTATATTCAGAAAAGATTATAAAATTTACACACGCTCCACTACAGATTTTACGACCAAAGAAGGAAGTAAACCAAAGATCGAAAAATTCCTTGTCAGGGAATAGACCAGAGTCATAGTCATCATTGTCAAAAAGATGAGCTGGACTGAAAACATTTGTTGGGACACAGTCCGAAGAGGATGATCCTACTTGGGAGGTATCAATCCTTCTCTTTTGGGCTTTGGGTGCCATTGAAAGTAAAGAGAGAGAATAGATGATTACCTTTGCAGGAAGGAAGTAGAAGATGAAGAGGATGAAGAAGATGACTTCAAAACTCCATAAAACTTGAAGTGGAGGAGGAGGAGAACCTTTATTTAGGGTTTTTAGAGAGGATTCTTGGTGGGAAGATGGGAAATTGAAAAGGGAATAATGAGGTTTATAAAGACTAGGGCCGGGTGTTCTGTTCTGGAAATCTGTGCAGGTTCCATCCAAACTCGGTCCGAGTTCGACTACTTGTATTTCCAATGTCATTAATATTGTACAATTGATAAATTTTAATGTATAACCTTCATACTTCTTTATTTAATAATTTTTATTACTTTGGGCTAGCTGTAGGGGCCGTATCCCAGCTAGCGGTAGTCCGAAGACTAGTACACCGTGTCGCTTCAGGCTATTTACGCCTGTATGACAGAAGGACCCTTTCGGCTTGTACCCAAAATAACGTCCATTAATAAAGGTCAAAGTTTTGAGTTATAAATTAATTTATTAATCATACTATATTATGAATCTGAAAATTCAAGTATGCTGAGCTCTCGATGCAGATTGTTAAAGTGGTCTTCTGCAAGTAGTTTTATGAAAATGTCTGCTAGTTGATGATCTGTGTCAACAAATTCTAAACAAATATCCCCGTGTTGTTGGTGATCACATAAAAAGTGATGACGAATCTCTATGTGCTTTGGGTGTGAATGACATATAGGATTCTTAGTCAGGTTAATAGTGCTAGTATTGTCACAATAAATAGAAATCTTAGTGTAGTACAAATTATAGTCTTCTAAGGCTAGCTACATCCACAATATTTGAGCACAACATCGACCTGCGGTGATATAGTCAGCCTCAGTAGTTGATAGTGCTACAAAATTTTGTTTCTTGCTAAACCATGAGACTAAAGCTTTTTCTAGAAAATAACACGTACCGCTGGTACTTTTATGGTCTACTTTGCATCCTACAAAATCTGCATCCGACTAGCCTATCAGGTTAAAGGATTTGGTTTTAGGATACCATAAGCCGATTGTTGAAGTTCCCTTAAGGTATCGGAAGATACGCTTAACGGCACATAAGTGTAATTCTGTAAGATTTGCCTGATATCGTGCACAAATACAAACACTAAACATAATATCAAGGCGACTAGCAGTTAAATATAATAAACTACCAATCATACCTCGATACTTATGCTGGTCGACAGGTTTACCACTTTTATCAGTGTCAAGCGTTGTTGATATAGCCATTGGAGTTCCGACTGGCTTTACATTGTCGAAGTCGTACTTTTTCAGTATGTCCTTTGTATATTTAGCTTGATTGATGAATGTTACTTTTGAATGTTGTTTGATCTGAAGTCCTAGAAAGAAGTTCAGCTCTCCTATCATACTCATTTCAAATTCACTCTACATACACTTAGCAAACTCTTGACAAAGTTTTTTATTAGTAGATCCGAATATGATGTCTTCAACATATATTTGCACAAGAAGAATATCATCATCTAAAGACTTGTTAAATAAAGTAGTATCAATTCTTCCTTTTGAAAAACCATTTTTAAGTAAGAAGGCATTTAGGCGTTCATACCAAGCACGAGGTGCTTGTTTAAGTCCATAGAGTGCTTTCTTAAGTTTAAAGACGTGATCAGGTTTTTAAAAATCTTCAAAACCAGGGGGTTGTTTCACAAAAACTTCTTCTTTCAAAAATCCGTTTAAAATTACACTTTTTGCGTACATTTGAAATAATTTAAAATTATTAAAACATGCATATGCACAAAATATGTGAATAGCTGCTAGTCTAGCAATAGGAGCATATGTCTCGTCATAATCAATACCTTCTTCCTGATTATAACCTTGAGCCACTAGACGTGCTTTGTTGCGTTAAACTTGTCCATTTTCACTTAATTTATTTCGGAATGTCTATTTAGTACCAATTATCGATTGACCAATAGGTTTAGGAACGAGTTCCCAAACTTGGTTTCTCTCAAATTGATTAAGTTCCTCTTGCATGACATCAATCCAAAAATTATTATTAAAAGCATCTGCTACATTCTTAGGTTCTACTTGTGAAATGAAAGCTACATTAGCTGCTATTTTAGTATCTCTATAAGAAGAGTGTGTACTTACACCTTTTGATATATCACCTATAATGAGCGTCTCTAGATGATCTGGCAAGAACTTCAATGATTCAAATCTATGAGTCAGATCTTCCACAAGACTCTTATTGGTTTTAGCTTGTACATTTTTATCATCACTGTCGCTAGATCTGTGACTATTGAGCTCATCAAAAGTACCGTTAATGGATTCTTCAACAATCATAGATCTTTTATTGAAAATTCTATATCCCTTACTCTTAGCAGCATATATGAGAAATATCCATTCATCTGCTTTAGAGTCGAACTTTCCCAAGTTGTCCTTGGTGTTCAGGATAAAACAGTGACAACCAAAAACTTAAAATGTGAAATATTTGTAATTTTTCTAAGCAAAAGTTCATAAGGTATTTTCTTCGAGATAGGTCGAATTAAAACCTTATTTAAAACAAGACAAGCTGTACTTACAGCTTCTGCCCAAAAGTATTTAGGAAGATTGTGCTGATTCAGCATGACTCTAGCCATCTCGCTTAGAGTACGGTTCTTCCGCTCCAGAACACCATTCTGTTGAGGAGTTCTAGGACAAAAAAACTCGTAGTAATATCAACTATCATCACAAAACTTTTTGAAATCACTATTTACGAATTTGCAACCATGATCACTTCGGATACGAGTAATTATGAAGCCTTTTTCGTTTTGTACCTTTTTACAAAATATCTAAAATTCAAAAACTGTATCACTACAAAAAAGTTAGCTTTTGGGACAACACTTTCAGGAACGCTAGTTTTAAATGTCCTAAAAAATTATTATTTGGGACTGCTATATTTTTTTGTAACAAAAAACAAATTTATTGGTGACAGATTGGAAGATGGACCTCTTATTTGTGACTATTAATATTTTTTGTTCCAAATAAATTTTGAGACCGTCTCAAATAATCTCAGCGGGAATGACAATTTTTTGGCGGCCTAAACCAAATTTTTTGGAAATCTTTTTTCCCTTACTCCTAACCATTGGATCACCAGAATGAATCCACACCGTTCATCCACATATTTTTTAAACCTACCTCCACCCTCTCTCTCTCTCTCTCTCTATTCATTATCACTTTGGGAGAACCAGACCGCTGCTTGGAGAACCCCATTTTCTCCAACCATGCTTGGAAGAATTGGTTCTACTGAGGACCGCGACAACGGCTTCACCATGGTATCCATGGAGGAGATCCTCCTCGAGAGGCCCATGGGTTCTAGGTTTGATTCCTCCTCTTCTCTTCAAAACCCTATTTTTTGGGTTTGTATTTTGTTTGATTATGGATTGGAAATTAATGGTGGATAGGAACAGGAAGCACAACGGCCGCTCAAGATGGGGGATTCGCTAGGCTAATGGAGGTGATGAGCTCGTTCAGCTTTGAGGTGAAAAATGCCAACGTTACGACTCTCGGAGCGCTCGTCTTGAATGTCTTCCAACTTTGTTCTTAGCAAAAAAAATGTTGCATGCTTTCCGACATCATGTTTGCTTCTTCTTCTTTTTCTTATAAAATTAAAAAATGCTAGCTTTTGTTGAATTTAACAATGGATTGAATCAACTCCTCTCTTCATGTTTGCTTTTTTTTTTCTTACAACACCAATGCAATTGAACAATTGTTGAAGTTCAAATCGTTTCCTCTTCTCATGTTTGCTTTCTTTTCCTTATGACGTCGCTCGACTCCTCGCCCTTTCCTGTCTCTAAATCACAATTACAATGTCATACCAAAACCTAGTTTTGCTAAGACATGTCATGCTAGACTTGAGTTTTCTTGTTTAATGTTTTAATTAGCAGGGTTATAGAGATAAAAAAAAGTTACTTGAATTACTTTGTGCCTTATTGGAGGTATTTATTCTTTTATATGCAATGGTTTCACAAATTATTGCTTCCTTATAAAAAAGGACTTGGTTGTTGGTTGTTGGTTGTTGTTGTCTATACACAGAATTTTAGATCTATCGCTTCCTGACTCATCTTTGGTTTAAGAGCCTCTGTTATGGAAGTATAATACAAGTATATGTAGATGATACTTCAATCTTTTTCAATAAGATATTAGCTATCTTGTTGACGATTTTGCTATGGTTATGTGGTTTGGAGATCATTCTTTGCAAAGAGTTCTACTATTCTATTGAATCCATTAGGAGAAAATATCTTCTTCTTCTTTTGCTTGGTTAGGTAGTGTTGGCTTTTGAGTCAGTGAGGGTTCCTATAACATACCAAATCTTTAAGGCCTGAGAATTCTATTCTAAAAAAAAGTAAACCTAATCAAAATGACTAATTCTCTAGCATAACTAGTGAAATTAATTTGTAGAAATAATACTAAATCATATAAAACATGCCTGGAATTGTCATAGATGTATACTAGAGTGTTAATATTTTAAGGTGCTCATTGTTAGTTAAAGGAGTGCCTGGAAGTGTCATAGATGTATGGTAGAAGTATCTAAAATCAAAACTCAAAATGTGAGTCTAAGGAAATTCCTATACTTTCATAGTTATGGGATAACAGGTTTTCCTGCATATCTTATCAGATATTTCTAATGTTACATCAATTTTCCAAAGAGGGGTGTGCCTGAAAGCGTTGTTGTAGTCCATTTTGAATCAAAAGTGTGCATGAAGGTCTTGTAGAATGTCCTAAAAAACTAAAATCAAAATGTATAATATCAAAGAAGTTTCTAGGTTACATAGTTATAAAATGAAATATCTTCCATACTTGTGTCTCCTCATAGATATTACTGATCTTACATCTGTTACTTTGTAGTTGCAGCTGCCCATTGTTGTATTTAAGTTTGGAGGCATCTCTTAGGTCTGATGTGGCACTTGAATTATGATTTTACCCTAAGATGTTTCATGTAAGGAGATGAATTATTGACATTGGGCTTGTTTAGTGCTCTGTTTTAAATTGAAGGATTGTGCCTTGCATGATTGTTTTCAGGGTTGTGACTGCTCAAGCTATCCTTTACATGTTTAAACATTGAGTAGACTTTAGCATTTTTATAGCCATCTTCTTCGGTTAGATGGAGTGTTGATTTCTAGGTTCCTCCAGATACATACTCGTGTTGGCTCCAGCAGCACATGTGATTCTCTATGCTGAACAAATTAAAATCTTCATGTTTTTTTGGCTGAATCTTTTTAGTCGTCACACATAGGACTTGTGTTGTTTTGTAGTTGACTTATGTAATTATTTCTATTCATACCATGTATAGCCTATGTGCAACCTTTCTTCTTAATGTTTCATTTGTCTACACTTGGAGGTTAGGAGATACCCTTTAGGCTTTTATAGGAACAATAGTCCACCCACTTATAGAAAATAAGATGTTTTTTGTATCCTGGCATTCTGCACCATACTCTCATTTTATTCAACGTTTTAGTTTTTAAATGAGATAGCTCTTTTTAGTTTTATGTTACTAGTCATGATGTGATCTTCTAGGAAACATCATTTGCTCTGTTCTTGTGCGATTTTTAAAGATCGCAGAATGCTAGGTTCATCGGATGGTGCCTGCTAACATGGTTATTGCATTAGCCATGATAAAAATGGTTATGAAGACATAATTTTATTTTTACCTACCATATATCATCCTTTTATCCATCATTGTCATTTTTAAACAAATTACTTTTGGAATTACTTATCGGATGCAAATAGTATACACTTTATTGTTTCATTTCATGAAATTAACTTGGTGCTTGGGTACATTGAAATAAATATCCATACTCTTTTACATGGACTTCGCATCTTGAAATATACATATTACCTATATATTAATTCTTCTAAAATGAAATCTTGTTAAGTTGCTAACTGCTGCTATTGTTCAAGTTGTATATCAATTTATTTGTACCTATATTTCTTTATTTGTTTAGGGCTCTGTTAAATTAGCTTAGGAACTTTGGGACATTTATCACTTTTGTTTTGGGCTCGCTTTGTTTATATCATTGGCGTATGTGTAAATTAGGTTTCCTCTGCTTAACAGTTCGATTATCTAAAACTTGTGTACAACTTTATGCTTTTTAAGGGTTTGTCTTGTACTTGCTGTCATGTTATAGTATCATTTGATAGGTTTCGCTCTAGGTAAATTAATTTTTATGTAGTTATATGTAGGTTCTAATGGTTATATTTGTTAGTTCAATTCTTTTTGTTGCTTAGATTTCACATTAATTGTAGCTTTCTTTATTCCAGATAAGTCATCACTATGATTCTCAATTTTAGTCGACACTAAATGTAGTTATGTGGGAAAGGAAGCAATTAGATATACAATCATCACTCAAACATTAAAAAAAGGAACATGGTTAAATTAGATTTTAAGAAAAGAAAGCTTTATCGAATTTATCAAAAGAGGCCTGTAATCGTATTATTGGACCTTCCTTGTAAAAGTTAAATCTGGTAGTAACCAAGTGGATACAATGTAAATATAAGTGTTTGGATATCAAATTTTGATATTCTGGTGTTTGTCAAACCGAAAGTTACACAATCAATCTACTTGATTATATAGAATATGCAAATATATATGTAATTCCTTACATTGTATTGATGAGAATATTAGAATAACTTGGAACAAGGATGGTTTTTGATGATTGTGTGGCTGCTAACAATTCATTTTAGGATACAAGAAAGATGAACAACAAATTTAATGCCTTTTTTGGGTTGATATTTTTTTTAACCTCGTAGTCACCTAATGTGTGAACAAATGTTACTTACGTTTAGATGATTCTGATATTAGAATTGTACTTCATGGTATCTTACCCTTTAACCATATTGCCTATTTTTTATTTACCTATTGCACATTATTTAGGTAATACATGTTTGCATATTCTTGACAACTACATATCAATTCACTCAACTTTGCATGGGTTCGACTATTTATTATTAAACTATTTACATATATGATTTTATTGGGAAATTCTTTCTCATGAAAAGTTTTTAAGAATATTAGTAGTATCCATAATGTTAAAGTTCTCGCCACCTAATCAAAACTCTAGAAATATAACCATTTTGAGCAACGAGAACTGCATTCATATAAGTTATTAAATAAATCCATTTAAATGCATGATAAAGAATTTGCAAGCGTATCATAGAAATCTTTCAAGGTCACGTTGGATCAATAATTAAATATTTATATTATTCCAATGTATTATAGAGAAATCTCACGGTCTCACATCTGAAAAACAACATTTCTAAATAGCAAATGCATGTCAAGGTCATGTTGTCGATGATCTGACTGCTTCCATATTCAAACCGGACAAACTTTGGGTAGATATCTCCAACTTAAGACGATAATTTGTAGGATATGCAAATTTTATCCAAGATAATAGGCTTTTGGACTGGGTTCATGTACCTAATGCACAATGGTTAAGAGATCCAGTCAGGAGAGTCATAGTTATCATTTTCCAGTAGCCATTACCTATTTCTAATATTAAACGAAGTACTTTGTAAACTACTGATTCATCATATTCTCTAGTTGAATACAGTTCTGGTTTCTTAGCTCATCGATAGTTTTTGTTACATTTGCTAGAATGTGAAAATTGTAGGTTGACTAGTTTGGGCAATTTATTAATGGAAGTATTTGCTGAAAGGTTTGTTCCTATTTAATCCAAAACCTATTTGATATGGAATTTTAGTTGATGGATTAAATTTTTTGAATACCGTACAAATTGTTTCAGTAACAGTAGAGCGATCTTTTTGGCTATTGCGCTGAACATTGATATACACTAGTTTCTTTTTTTACATCTCTTAAACTTCTCAAGTTCTATGCTAAGACTTATTTATTGTTTGACTCTTTTAAAAAATTCCTTCCAATCAAATGGTGCCGTTTCTTCCTCTACAAATGCCCGTAAGTCTTTTTCTCCAAATATTGGTGCATTGTCCAAAGTTAACTTATTCTCACTCCTATCGCTCATCTAACCTTTGTCAACCTTCTCAACAGTTCTATGCAATGACTAATTTACTATTCAACTCCAACTCCAAGGGCATGCCAATAGTTCCTACACTTCTTTGAACTAGCCAATGATTTAAATTAAAATATCACTAAAATTTAAAGCATCATTGTTGAAGATATAATTGTTTGTAAATTTAGTATTTTATATCGTCAGCCTTCATCCAAGAAGTCCTAGTATTTTAACATTTTTTTCTATGTTCTTCCGTCTAACCAAAAACAGAACCTACTTGATGTCATGATAGTATCTTATTCGTTTTTTGTGTTTTACTTATTATTTTCCACTACATTTATTATGATTAAAAACTATAAATGAACCATTGAAATTCTTTCACTTGCTTAACATTTTACAAACGAATACTAAAGTGAAGTCGTTTAAATATGTCACGATTGCAATTGTTTAAACCTGTCGCCGTCTCCATTACTCAGTTCTTTATGTGGTTTTTATAATTCTTCTCTATTAGGCATATATTTTTCTATAAATATATAGGGTCTTGGTTTAAACTGTACTTAATGCTGTTGGCTGCAGGGAAACAATTGGTTATTATATGCTTAATTAAGGTTAGCTACTGACCATAATCATATGTATTTCTTTAGTTTTCTTTTTGTCTTTTGCTTTCCAGTTCCATCAGTCTTAAGAAATTCTACCTGGAACTTAAGCATTAATATCTAGTTTAATGATAAAGATTTTAGTTTTTAGACGAGAGAGATGGCATTGGGCATGTAGCAGTTAGAGAAGTGGAACAATGCAGATTCTATCAATACAACTCCTACATGATCTAATGATAATTGGAGAGACTTTTATATAATATATATTTTTCTCCTAGTACATACAGTTTATGTACCAGTTGTATGCAGCTATAAAATAAAAATTCTTGCTTGTTACGAACAATGAGATGAGAGATCACCTGTTCCAAATTTTAGTCAACTATTTTTTCCCCAAATGGAAAGAAAGGCATCAGTTACATAATAGCTACCATTTGGATATTTTTTCGATCTAATATTACTAGAGACTCTTGGAAAGTTATCTTCATTTTAATGGATCATAATTTATATGGTTTTTTTAATGTTATCAGATAGATTTCACCTTCTTTCAGAATTTGCCGAGGGGAAGAGGAGTTTTTGTATGACTTATTCCTTGATAGGTTTTATATCTCACCGTCATCCCGATTCGATGAGAGTTTATCATAACTCTATATTTGCCTTCATCTTGTGATCACAAGTAGTTCGTGGAAATATTATGTGGCATATTTCTTCATGTTAGTTATGATGTGATTTATATATTATTTCTATATTTGTCACACTCACAGTAGCGTTGGTTCCATGTCTACGCTGTAATTGATAAATATAGTAGTGAGCAATAAGGTGAGCAGCAACTAAATACTAATATGCATTTTTTGTAGCAAGTAAATTATCATGTGTGGATGCTGCTTTACCAGTGAGCTCATCTATCATCTTCAGCTTTCAACACATTTTAAAGAGCATATCATTTTCTGATCCCATTGGCTAAATCTTTCTTGATAATCCAAAGTGAACTTCAGCCATTTTTAATTACTATAAACTAAGTTTGGCTATGTTGCCAATGTTCTTATCATTTTTTCTCCATTTGATGGCACTAGAGAATCAGAAAATATAATTGTAAGGGTCATGAAATTAACTAACTAGGCTGTCACCTACAAACTGGTTGCAGGCAATGTACCAACTGGATGCTAAGAAGTGGGAGGGATGAGCTAGGCCAAAAAATTAATGAAAGTACAAGTACATATTGATCTCTTGAAGTTATACAAACCCAGGTGCAATACCTCTCTTATCTGGCCTGGCACTCTCACCGACAGTTTTGAACCTACTGTTCGGGTAATTTGCTAACTCTAACTTCTTACTCTATTGTACTTTTTGGTTTAATAGACCCAAGTAAAAGTTTTTCTAGCTTGCTTGAAGTTCTATTGAATACTTGGTACAGTTTGGTGGCATGTGTTTGATATAGATAAACTAAGTTTTTATATGCTATGCCATTTCCCATAGAAATGTGTCAACTATGTAGAAAACCACATCAAGGACTACAGAAGACTTGACCCTTGAACAGTTATCCTGACTAGTCGATCTTCAACAAGCCTCTATGGCTTGGTCTTAACTCATAGCCAAGACACTATGTGTTGGAGAGGGTATGGTGTTGTTGTAACTCAATCGCAAGTTGGATGCTACATAGAACTACCCTTTGAACACAGAGCTCAAGCTTTTATCAAACCAAGAAGCAACTTTCCAAGATCCCCAAGATTAGGAAAGTAAAGAGGTAAAATAAGACTTGCTAAATGATATCACATTCATCTCTGTCATGCAACAAACCAAAGAGTGAAATTGAATGACATTCCTATAATAAGTAGGCAAACACATATAAAAATAGCTATTGAAAGAGGGAAGGGAAAAAATACAACTGAAGCTTCAACTGGACCCTTGAAAATGATGGGAGTTGTCGCTTAAATAGTTTTGTATTGCTTGATTTTTTTTCTTTTGTTGCCGCTTCAACTGAAGCATCAACTGGACCCTATAATAAGTAGGCAAACACATACAAAAATAAGACTTGCTAAACGATATCACATTCATTTTTTATATTGCTTGGTTTTTTCTTATGTTGCTTGGTTATTTCTTCTCTCAACTAGTTTTGTATAGCTTTGGTATATATGGCCTTTTGATAACTTTTTTTAACTTTTATTTGTAGGTCCTTCAAATGAGTTTTGGACTGATTTTACAAATGATGAGAAATATCGCTTAATGGAAAATTATTTTGGGTTCATGTTAGTAGATGATGCTTAATGATGTAAAATGTTTTAGATTTTAATTTGTAAATGTTGGAGCGAATGTTTGATGATGTAAAACATTTTGAGTTTATTTTGTTAATGATGAGAAGACTCTAAATGATGTAAGATACTTTGGGTTCATATTGTAAACAATAGGATATGGCATTTATTGATGTTTTATAAAAATAAATTAATTTAAACTTAAATAGTTATATATGGTTTTTTATATATGAATTTTAATTGTATATTTTATATGCAGAGTAGGGAATCCATAATTTCATAATAACTGGAACAATTGTTATAAGTTTTTGTGACAGATCTGTAATTGTCCCAAAAGTGAACTATATTCTTTCGAGACTCATTTCAACCCATTCCTAAATTATTGGACGGTTTAAATCCGTTACAAATACCAACTTTTGGGATGACTTAGTGAACCGTCATAAAAAAATATAAATTCGTAATCTTTTGAGACAATTGATTTAATCGTCCTTTAACAACAATTAGGACGGCAAAATTCGTCCCTTAAGTATTTGCCACGCCACCCAAATAGCACCGTTCAAATCCATCCCAACTACCGTCCCAAATAATATTTAGGACGGTAAAGGCACTTTTTAAAACTGTTTTTGGTTGTCCCAAAAGGCCACTTTTTTTGTAGTGTCACTTTTGTTTGATAAAAAATAAACCCAAGTAAAACGAGAGAAATCATCAAAAATAACAAAGGCGTAGAACTTACCACCAAGACTAGCGACTTTACTAGGATCAAATAAATCCATATGTATCAACTGCAAAGGTCTAGAAGTACTTACAGCGTTGATGGATTTAAATGTATATCTATGTGCTTTGTTCTTTTTACAATCTACACATACCATCTCTCTTGAATGATATCTCAGGGAGTCCTTTTACCAACTTTTTAGTGCTTAGCCGTGAGATAGTGTCCATATTAGCATGTCCTAGCCTCATATGCCACAGCCAGCTTGCATCTAAGTTTGCGACTAGGCATCTTCCTGCATTATTAGTACTCTCTAGAAAGAAAACATAAATATTGTCTTCTCTAATCCCTTCATATACGGGATTACCAGATGACATATCATATATTGTACATTTGTCTTTAACAAACTTGATTTCATAACTATTATCTGCCAAGTGACTTATGCTCAGTAGGTTATGTTTCAATTCTGTAACTAGACAAACATCTTTTACTACAGGATAAGGCGATATACCAACAATGCCATTTCCAATGATATCACCTCTCAGATTGTTTCTGAAGGAGATGTATCCTTCTTTCTTCATCGATAGCGTGGCGAACAAAGATGCATCACCAGTCATGTGCCGCGAACATCCGCTATCGAGGATCCACTTGCTTTTAGCATGAGAGGGTTGAGGGTCCACCTACAAAATAAGTAGATGAATCCTTTGGTACCCATTTACTGAAGGGTCCATATTGATTAGTCTTAGGTCTCCAAATCAGTGTGTGATTATCAACAAGCTTTCTTGCTATACAATACTATGATATCTGCCTATGAGTACCACAGTACGTGCAAGTAATTTTTAAAAACGTGTTAGTTGATTTTGCGTTGACATGCATATGTGGTTTCTTTGAAAAACTATACGTGAAAACATGTTGATATTCGTGTTTCTTATGTGCTTCCTGTGTTTTAGTCCTTTTAGGTATTTGCTTAGCATTAGGACTAAATTTAGGCTGTGTCACAGGTATAGCCTGTTTGCCTAACTTGATTTCTAACTTTTCTGAAACCGCATAAGACTCTTCATATTTAGAGGTCATATCAATGTGTCTTTGCTCTGTGACTAAGTGTTTTTTCTTCTTTATATCATATAACTCTTGTATCTTGACATAGACTTTTTCTTTCTTTTCAATTTTGAGGATAGCCTGATGATAGTCTACTTTAATCTTGGTATTCTCATCTGTGTTACCAGTAGTAGATGTCTCTCTAATATTTTCAATGATATTTGACAGTCTAGCTACTTCGGTTATGCATGCCTTGACCTCTTTTCGAGATTGCTTATACTTGTTAAGCACATTTCTGTGTTCTTCAAGTAATTCATTGAAGGCATTTTCTAGCTCATCGAAAGTAAAATCATCATATAGAGGATTTGAGGATACCTTATCAAAAGCCATGAGACAGACATTTGAAGTGCTGCAGGGTCTATCTTCTTCCTCTAATTCACTAGCATCACTTTCATGCCAAATACTTCTATTTGCATACTTTCGACCAGTTGTTGTTCTTCGGCTTGATCTTGATCTATCATATGGACTACTTTTCTTTGGAGTTGGGCAGTCCTTCTTCATATGCCCTGACTTCTTTCATCCAAAGCAGATTGTTTCTTCTTCATTGCTTTCAGGGACATCTTTCTTTTTTCGGTTTCATTTCTCAAACTTTAAGAATTTTCTGAAGTTCTTCACTAGCAGGGCTTGTTCATCACCACTGGATGATTCTTTATCAGAATCTTTGCATGTTGATTTTCTCGCTTGAGCTTTGAAGGCG
The DNA here is from genome assembly GCA_029216955.1 of Iris pallida. Lineage (NCBI taxonomy): Eukaryota > Viridiplantae > Streptophyta > Magnoliopsida > Asparagales > Iridaceae > Iris > Iris pallida. Next base: position 6,452,164 of record JANAVB010039218.1, read on the forward strand.
ATAGATTTTTCTTTAGGGATTGCTTCTTCAAACACTTGTAGGTCCAGCTCATGGGTTATTAGCTTGCCCATAATTGTTTCCAGAGTCATTATGGTGAGATCATTTCCTTCAATAATTGCAGTTGCCTTTGGGTTCCATTTCTTGGTTAGAGCCTGTAGTACTTTTTTGATCTTCTCGTGATTACTGTAATCTTTACCAAGAGATTGCAAAGGATTAGTAATATCAAGAAAACGAGTGAACATCTTTGTAATTGACTCGTCGGGTTTCATCTTGAAAGATTCGTATTCCTGTGTTAGTATGCTGATTTTGGATTCCTTTACTTGGGAAGTACCTTCATGAGTTACCTCAAGAAGTTTCCAAATCTCATGAGACATCTTACAGGTTGAAACTCGATTGAACTCCATCTTGTCAATTGCACAAAACAGTACGTTGATGGCACGTGCATCTAGACTAGTCTTTGCTTTTTCTGCCTCTGTATATTTATCATGAGGCTTGTCTGTAAGTACGCCATCGACTACCGTAGGTGCTAGTTTCTTATAACCGTCAATAACGATAGACCAAAGATAAAAGTCAAGAGACTTTAAGAAGAATGTCATTCGTGTTTTCTAGTAAGTATAGTTTGTTCCATCAAATAGTGGGAGTCTATTTGTGGATTGTCCTTCACCATTGAATATTAATTTCACGACTGCCATATATACTCTCTGAGGTTGTTATATTAGAATATAACCCGCTCTGGTACCAATTGGTGGACCGTTGAGCACCTCTAGGTGGGGGGTGAATAGAGTGAGTGCGAGTGCAGCGAAAAATAATTACCAATTAAAATCTAAAAGCAGATAACTATGGCAGTGAATAAAGAGACAGTAAATAAATATAACAAGAGATCAGAGAATCAAACTCAGTGGACATCGCGATATATACTGGTTTTTCGTTTGGAGGACTAATCCAGTCGTAGGTACTCTTGCCTGCTGTTAATCCACTATTCACAATCTAATTGAGAGCTTGCAGTCTCTATACAACACCGTGCTTGGTGACAAGTGTACAACCAACTTCACAACATCGTGCTTGGTGACGAGCGCATGACCAGCTCCAATAACAGAATTGATTTCTGAACTTGAAAGACCTCTTTACAACTCTGAGAACCAAAGAACTCTAAATCGAATCGATATTACTGGCTTTGTCTAAGAGATATATAGATAGAGTATGAAAGTTGTTTAGAACACTGAAAAACACTTTAGGAATAGATAAAAAGAAAAAATGATGAGTGATTTGAAAAAGAAAATTTCTCTTCTTTTTATAGGTATTTTTGAGAACCAAAATCGGACAGAGTTCGGGCAGAGTTCGGATGCAAGGATTTCGCAAATGAATGTTGCATACAGATTTGGAGGCAACAAATATTTGAATTTGAACTGACCGAACTCGGTCCGAACTCGGCCAGAGTTCTGTCTAAGTTCATCCAGTACTTATAAGAATGTTTGGTCCAATTTTGTTTGCATAGGATAAGTGAAACTATTGGTAAATAAAATTTTGGTGGTTGGGTAGGCTACAGACTTGTGTCATAGACTTTAGAGGTTTCTGGGAGGATTATTTGCACTTCGTGGAGTTTACATACAACAACAGTTTCCAAGCCAGCATTAAGATGTCAACATTCAAGGCGTTGTACGGGCGCAGATGTCGCACTCCCTTCTCTTGGAATGACGTTGGAGAGCGAGCTTTATTGGAACCTTAGATGGTTGTGGACGTAGTCGAGATGGTGAAGCTCATCAGGGATCGACTTCGCGTAGCGCAGGACAAACATCGACATTAGGCTGATAGCCACCGCAGACCTTTGGAGTTTGAGGTATAACTTAGAGATCGGACTAAAATTAGAATTGGTTTGATTTTGTGATTCTGTGATTTTGTTTGATCATGGTTGATTATTATAGTTAATTTGATACCTTGTTTGTAATAGGTTGTAGATCCGGTATTCTTATGGATATATCCGACACGTGGTATTATACGCTTTGGTGGAGGTAGGAAGCTTAGCCCGTACTTCTTCGGACCTTTCGTTATCAGCGGTAGAGTCGGTGACGTGTCATACAGGCTAGACTTGCCACCTACATTAGAGGAAGTCCACAACGTATTTCACGTCGCAGTTGAAACGGTACATGGCAGACCCTAGCCATATACTCGATCATTCCGAGATCGAGGTGGGACCTACTCTTAGCTATCCAGAACATCCTGTGGAGATTCTGGATTGACGAGAGAAGGTACAGAGGAACCAGATGATACCCTTGGTTTGCGTCGCATGGAGGCATCATTCTCCAGGAAAGTCTACCTGGGAGAGGGAGGATAAGATGCGCGAGCGATACCCTTATCTTTTTGGACCTTAAGGTATAATTTTCTACCCTTCTCATCAGTTTAGTTTCACCTTTAATTTTGAGGACGAAATTATTTTAAGGAGGGTAGACTTGTCACTACCACATTTTTGGCCTAGGACAATTTTGGTCATTGTGATTTATTGGATTTAATTTAAATTTTTGATAATTAATATTGTGGTAATCTTTGTGTTGAGCCTTGACCTAGTTTTGTCCTAACCTAGATGTTAGTCATGATCCAAGAGACTAAGTTAGAGGATTACAAACTTAATGGTTAAGTTAGAAATATCTAGATATATAGCTAATTTAGATATTTTAGCTCAACCTAATATCTACTTGGGCCTTTAGCTAGAGGCTTAGAAATTTCATTGTTAGAGAAGCCCATGACCTAGCATTGCACCCAAACCCTAACCCAAGCTATAATGGCCGGCCAAGGAGCCTTCCCCCTTTATAAAGGTTCACATTTATTGTATCTTGCCTCTTTTTCATAGCCTCTTTTAAACCTAATTTGTGTTCTTCCCCAAATCACCCCCCTTTTCTCCAAATCACATCCAAATTGATCCTAGTCTTTTGTATTGCACTCCCTTGCTGTAGAGGAGATCATTGGAGGCTAGCTAGCAAGGATTGGAGGCTCTTGGATCATAGCAAGTTGGTGAAGGGACTCATTTCTAGCCATTTGCATTGAGATTTAACTCTCAATAGGTAATGGCCCTAAACTCATTTAAATTCCTGATTTCTCTTAATAGATGCATGCATCTAGGCATAGACCTGTAGACCAAGTTTGGTAGAATTTTGTGTCCATTTGATACGTGTATCGGAGGCGTATCAAAGTGTAGTGTAAGGTGTTTGATGAAATGGCCCAATGAACTGTTTGTTAATGTTTTTCAAAACTAATTTCATATTTCTGTAGTCATTTATGTTTGATTTAATATTCTGGAACTCTATGTTGAGATTCGTGTCATTTTGTTGTCCAAATGTGGACATGGGACTCAGCACGAGACCCTTGCACTGTCCCCTGCTACTCGATACTGTTTTCTCTCTATTTTGGACACGTGGACACGTGCCACTTGGCATGGAGGTGGGGGCCATCACTGTCAGGCTTCTCCCTAAGTTTTAGGTCAATTGGTGTCGTGTCGGACACACAATCGAGCCCACATGGATTTGAGCCTGTACTGCACACGTGCACAGACACCCACTGATACGCTGTTCGTGTGACACGTAGACACGATGTAGACACGTATCAGGATATTGGACACCTAGACCTAGACCCCACCTAGCTATGCATGAGCATGAGGCTCCTCATATCGCGTGTCGTGTCCTAGACCCCTCGACATGGACGCACGAGGCAGCCCCTTTCACAATTTTATGAAACTTGGAATGTTTGGGTTTTGACATTGTGTCCAACACTTGGACACGGCCAGTGTGGACACTTATTTGACCCCCCACATATTCATACTTGTTTTCCCCTATTTCCTTGGATATATATATGTATTTACATATGTATCTATGTCTATATATATGTTTATGTATAAATACATGTTGGCATTTTCTGAGATTGAGTTTCTAGGTTTCCAAATTGGCATTTCCTGAGATTTGAGTTAGGGTTTTGACAGTTTAGTTATGTATATTTGATTTATACTTTCACATATATATATATATATATATATATATATATATATATATATATATATATATATATATATATATATATATATATATATATATGTTTATATATATATGTTGTGCTACGTAAATATATAATTTGTGACGTATTCATATAGGCATTGTATATATATGCTAGTATAGGTAGGCTATTCCTATATAGGCTTGTCCTATATACTAACTAGTTAGTATATATGTGGTTTATTTTCTTATGAACTTGTTAGCCTAGTTTAACCTTAGTTTGACTAGATAGTCCTAATTGGACTCATAGAGTTGAGATGGACTGAACCCTAAACTAGTTGATTAGAGTTGACTTAGTTTGACTAGATTGTTGACCAGACGTGACCAAGAGTTGACTTTGACCTAGAATGACCTAGAATCATATAGAATGCATTGTAAACTTCATTATTACCATCTTGGATACATTGTGACCTGTGTTGTTCTAAATAGGACTCAGTTACTCCTATACGGACATCCATTCTTATCAGTTGTTCAGGATATCAGGCGAGTACATTCTTTGATCGTTTCATACTTGCTAGGACTTATATTCTTGCTCCAGACTACTTTGCTTGATGCTGTCACGATGTTATCACGGATTAGTACTATATGGATTTTTTTATGAGATGTTATCCCCAAGCGGGTGCATCAGGTATTTTATGTTCTTGTACTTTATCATGTGCATCATGTACTCTTTGGACTTGTATCTATTCATGTAAACCCCCTATTTTTTAATTTTCTTTTTTTATATTTTATTTTGATTTTATGGCATTTTATATAAGTAAATAGCTTAGTAAATAAATAATTGATACAAGTAAGAAAATATATATATCCTATGTATTTAATTGCAACATATTTTTTTAAATAAATAAGCAACAATAGTCCTCATAAAGTTATTATTGGGGTTTTAGAATTTTAGAAAATTATAGAAATATTTTTTCTTTTATCTTGATTCTGGATATAAGGTGTATATGTAATACTTATATATATAGTTATTGTCACGACCCGCTCCCGAATAATCAGACACGAGTCGGACACGCCCAGCCTTTATCGTTAGACACAACAAAGTAAGCTGTACCAAACTAGGGAAATCGACCAGATAAACATGAAAATATATAATCACAGCATCTAAGAACGTATCCCAGAATGATCACCATAATCCACAATTCTATGTATGTAAATGTACGAGTCATCAAGAATGAAATATACATGAATTCTAAAGACAATATCTAAGAGTAAAGCTAACAGTCTAAACCTGAAACCTCAAGCTAAGTCATGAACCATCCTGCTCAGCTAAGATCCCGGGCTCTGGCCCATTTGGTAGAATGGTATCCTGCAAGTATACCTACAACTTATCCAGTCAGGAGCAGAGCAAAGTACAATTCTAGGTAATGAACAAGACATCATAATATGAAAGTACAAGGGAACATGAAAAGTACAGAAAAGAACATGGTGAATAAGTACATGAAAGAACATGGTGTGTAAAGTACATGAAAGAACATGGTATGTAAGAACATGAAAGTACATGATATGTAAGCACATGAAAGAACATGGTATCATGGAATCACAGAAAATAAGTACAAGGTATATCTCCTGTATGTATGTACTATATTTGAAATATAACTAAGTATGTGACCGGCTAGGGGTAAGCACATGAAAGCACATGAATGGTACGGTTTAGGACCCGCGTGCACGATGCGGGATCTAAGCTAAACACACCTGAGTTGTTTCTTGGGTTTGGTCACGTAAATAGTATATTTCCCCACCCCAGGTACAAGTAATAGGAACAAGGAACATGAGCACCAGAAAGTACATGACGTGTTGTAATGTGTCAATCAAGAAAGCACAGGATAAAATGAAATGCACAAGACACAGAATGTACTTGCATTGCTCCAGGAAAGTACGGGTAGGCAATAGAGCTAGATATCCTCCTGTAATTAATGATGATTTGATACAAATTGGTTATAATCTACACAAGTGCAAACTAGTTATCTTGTAACTTCCTTAACCTTGGTTTAAAGACAAGTAAACTAAGATTTAGGTTTATAACTTATAAAATAAATCAATCTCTTGAAACTAACATAAATAGTCTACCTGTAGTTTGACATATGAGAGTTTACCTACTCAACTATATAGGCAAACATATGCTTCTAAGATGACAACTATTTACCTAGGATTACTTGAAACAGATAATTGAAAAGAACTTTTAGGAAAAAATTACTACTCAACCTTATCAAACCTTAAATTCAAAATGAACTGCACTTGATAAATACAACCACTGATTCATATGGAATTGAATGACTAAACAGGGAAGACAAAGAGAATTTGGATTAAAATCACTTACCATTCAGTCTTATGTACTACAGAACTTGTAGATGACTAATGTTCCAATGAAAGGTTCTTACCCATTTCTCAGTTTACCCTTGGATATCAATACAAGAGTTTCTAATGTAAAGTTCAAACTGAACTGGTTATCTAATACTTTATCATGTCTATCTGCTTGAAAGATGAAGAAAACAGTCTAATCTTCTAGACTAGATATGGGGATTGATCTTTCAGTCAAGCCCAAACATCTGGCTATAAAAAAACCCCAAAATGCAACATAGCATCTGCATGTCAGTATCCAGGTTCTCAGTCTCAACAAATAGCACAGTCTCAGGTTTTGGGTTGAACTAAAAAAAATTGCAATGGAGTTATATAAACTGTAGTCAAGGATTTCAAGACTGAATTTAACAGTGAGATGCCATCTCAATGTTGAATTAAGTCCAGACTTCTAAAACTCAGGTTCCATCTGAAATTTACTGCTCAGTTCACCCAACAGACCTAGACCAAGAAGGAGTCCCAAAACTGAACTGAGATCTCAGGTTAACATCATCAAGAATCAATCCCCACTGCATTATGCTAAATGTGTATCAGGACAGTAGACCCCTTGCCAAATCTGCCATTGATCACTGAGACCCATCTCTCCCAGCTTAACAGTTGAACAAATCTAACTTGAATCTTAGATTCAAAAATGAGTCAAGGATTAAAATGGGTCTCAGGTTCAGATGTAATCTCAGGTACAATGTAATCTCAGGAATCATACTGAAATATGTATTGCTAGAAGGGAACACATAATTCAGCCTAGAAGACTGAACTGATTCAGCAGTTTAACTTCCATAATCGAATTGGTACCAGTCCTTAGTTCAGTTGAAACTGAACTGAGAATATCAAGTCCCAATCCCATGAATACTTTGTATACCCAGCTGAACCAAAATGATGTTCAAGTTAAAATCAGTCTCACAAATCATTCAACCTGCAATGTGGTTCCAGTTTTATGATAAGTCCCTGAATTTTCAGGTAAGGAACTAAAATCACATTGCAATGAATTCTCAGATAAAGAACTGAATCACCTTGCACTGAATTCTCAGAAAAAGAACTGAAATCACAGGTAAACCAAATTCAAGATGAATCTGCAATGTGAGATATCATCTAAGTTCAAGAACTGAGCCAAAATGCACAGGTTCTCAGAAATCAAACTCAAATTTCATCAAATTGAAATCATGAGAATACTCACGATTCAGTCTCTCAATAAACTGAAACCATTCTCTGATTTGAAATTCCAGTTCAAATGGCAATCAAATAAATCCACACTGCTACCATTTCAACATGACTTGTTAAAGAGAGTTCCCAGCAACTACAAGTCACAAAGGACTGTCTCAAAGTCTTAATTGAAATGCTCTGGTTCAAATATCAGATTTCATCTGATATTCATAAAATCAAACAACCACACACACACACTTCTAAACACTTAATCCCACACGAAAACATAAACACGAAATTAAGAATCAATCAAGTCGAACTGATCAATGAGGAAGATAAATATACCTGAAGGAAGTTGCAATGAAGGAAACAGGTTCTCAATCCAGATACCAATTGCTTGTGTTCAGTTAGTGCTACGATCCTGAATACAACATTGTACCAAACAGGTTGTGGTCAGAATTGACACACAGAGATCTCGATCTCCACTGAAATCGAATGAACAAAATTGTAAAAATCATTCCAGATTTCCATGATTAACCAAATCAAGATTCGAGATCCAACAAAACTCAACACACTGATTCCTAAGAATTTCATCACAACATTGCTACACAATTAAGATCCAAAAGGAGAAAGTGGAATCAACCACTCACCTATGCTCATCATCCAAGTTTTCAGGAAACATTCGATTTCTAAAAGATGCTTGGAAAAACAAATTCTAGATCTGAAATTTGAAGTTACCGAATATACTCACCGATCCTGAAGAAGAATGATCGATCGAGTTCCAGGAACCGAGTGGATGCGAATTTGTCTACGGACAAGAATCGAATTAAGAATAGCTTGAGAAATTATATTCTACTAATGCATCTACAATCAATGGAGTTGACAAACCTATTGGACCTTGGTGAAGATCGGATTCCTTGCTGTCACGAAGAAATTTGCCGGAGTCGTCGTCGTCGCCATCATCGTTCTTGTCAATGGTTGCTCCCACCAGAAATTTAGGGTTAGAGATTGAGAATGGATGGAGAAGGAAGAATGGTTCAGTTGCCGGAGAATCGATGGACGCCGCCATCGTTGTCGGAGCCGCCAAACTAGGGTTGGAAACGAAAGAAATTGGGGAAGAACTTTAAAAGAAATAAATGAAAAAAAATAATGCTTATGATTCTCTCTCTGTCTCTTTCCAGATTTTTAAAGAGAAAAGGATGGTCATTTACAAAAACCCCCTCCCGCAACTAAGTATTTTCCCCCAGGTCCCTCCGCTCAAATATTTTGCAATAAACCCCTCCCCCATTTAGAATATTATATAGATAGTTAAAAAACAGTTAATAATAATTATTATTATTTAAAACAAGGGTGAGGGGACCGCAAAATTGGATGTAACAACTTTTAAAATTTGAAAAATTGATCCCAAATTATTTCCCTCTAAAATATCAATCATCATATTATTAATTAAAATAAATTTTTATTTGAAACCCAATTTAATCAATTGCTATTATTAAAATCAAAATATTTTTATTTCCTCAAAAATTGGAAAGTAGAGTTATAAATCTCCCCTCCTTAAAATAATTTCGTCCTCGAAATTCGAGAAGCAACAAAACAAACTCAAAGCAAATCTCAAGAAGCTTCAACACAATTTATTGTATTTAAAATTCTCAATATCAAGGTACACTCATACAAACAAAGAGAGTGGTGTCTCCACATGACGCGAACAAGAGAAATAGTCTGGTTCCGCAAGCGCTTCTCCCTCTGATCAAGGATCTCCACCGGATGCTCCTCATAAGTCAATCTCGGGCCCACATCCAGCTCAGAATAGTCCACCACATGGCTCGGGTCTGGAATGTAGCGTCGAAGCTGAGACACGTGGAAGACGTCATGCACTCCCTCCAAGCTAGCTGGAAGCGCCAGTCGATACGCCACCTCGCCAATCTGGCCCGTCACGTCGAAAGGTCCGATGAATCTCGGACTGAGCTTCCCGCCTCTGCTAAAACGAATGGTGCCTCTGGTCGACGAGATTCTTCAGGAACACTCTGCTTCTAGCTGTGAACTCCGGTGACCATCTTCTGTTGTCCGCCTAGTGCTTCTGTCAATCCATGACGCTCTGAGCCTTGAGTCCAAATACACATAAGAAGTTTGGGATATCGTGCTTTGACAAGGATCGAGGATCAAATAGTCACGAAGTGGAAGGAATTTCAATTACAACTTAGAGGAGCAACATCATGAAGGCACAAATATTAAGTACGATCAAAAATCGATAGTTTAACACAGGTGGCTAGCACAAGATAGGAAATCATGATCAGACAGACATGATTTAAGATCAAAATTTAGACAAGACGCAAACGAAGTATGGAATCAAAATCTGGCAATGTATAATTTGAGGAAATCAATGATCTAACGATACAATACTAGAAGGTAATTAGCAAGGGTTGATTTGAGGAACGTACGAAATACTCAGGAGATACAGTATCAAATCAGGGTGAACATGCAAGGATTTGTGATTCTCGAAAACCAATAATCATATGAAAAGGAACTATAGTCTCCAGAATTTCCAAGAACATGTTGGTATCCGAAATAACTTTGCTTAGAATCCCTACCCCGCCAGTATGTATCTGACTGCAGTGGACTTTCGGCTCCGTGACTCAAATAACAATATATCTCCAAATACTCTATCAACCTTATCCATTTTCCAACAATCATTGACGAAATAACCCAAGAGATCAAGATATAAAGAATATGACAAGTCTCGTCAATACTCGAAAACCTATGGGTGTCTAAAATCACTTCAGCTTAGAGTTCCTGCCTCGCCAGTGCGCTACTGGCTGTAGTGAACCCTTAGTCTCCATAATCCAGCTAATGGCTGCAGCGCGCAACTGTCATGCCATAGTAGGTCATCGAATAGCCTCTCGACTTTATCCCTAGGAATTTCAAAAGAGTTTCAAGGAATTCAAAATGAATTTCAATAGTCCAAGTCAAGAAAATGGTGAAGTTACCTGACTGTTAGAATACATGAGTTTATTAGGTACTAAAAATGACAAGGGATCCGATCAGTTTGTACAAAACGGCAACCAGGAAGATTTAAAGTTTCAGACAGGGAGCGAAGTTTCAAATTATAACGGAATTTCAACTGATATTTGGAATGATAACAATATTCCATATATGGGACATTATTTCGAAGGGATAACAGTCTCGAAGGATGAACTGATGCAAGGTATAGATAGGAGACAAGTTTCAAAATAAAAATAAAATCCCGTACTGGAAACAAGTTTCAATAAAATCTCGAATAACAATAAAATCTCGAGCAAAACTTAAAGTGAAAATGAATTCTCCAATAAGGTACACAGTGAAAGAAAAATAAAAAAACAAGTATCAACAAAGTCATAAAAATGAATATGAAAACATGGTATTAAATAGCGGATATGAAACAACTGAAATCTCAAAATACGAGGCAAGATCAAACAAGATCTTGAATAGAACGAAAAACAATTCACGAACGAGAAGTAAAATCTCATAGGGAACGAGTCAAAATTTTAAGATATAAAACGAAATCTGCAAATGAAATCTTGAATAAAAGCAAGATTCAAACAAGGTTTTGAATGGCATAAGTTTGAATAGGAATGTAATCCGAAGTAAAGTCTTAAATATCAACAAGGTCTGAATGTGGAACAAAATTCAAGTAAAATCAAATCTTGAATTAGGAAACGACGCCATAGGAAACAAGTTATCGAGCAGGAAGAAGATCTCGAATAAGAGCTGAGTTACGAACAAGAATGGAAACAAACTTCCAAAATACATCTCGATTAGCGACTAAGGTTCCAGAATAGGAAATAAAATCTAATAATCCTTAAATAGGAAACAAGAAAATTTCTAGAAAATAATCTAGGTGCAAGAGGAATCTAAGAAAAAACTAGATTATGAATCATGATCTATGGTTTTCTCCAACCATGCAAAAGAAATCTTCGGTCTTCAGTCTATCTTCAGTGTTTCTCCGGGACTGGATTCACTTCAACTTCTTGAATTGTCCTGACATAGGTTGATCCCTGCGGTAGTGCTTCATGTGATTGTTGAATCTGGAGAGGCGGGTCCTCCTTGTTGTAGTCTTGGTGCTTCTCGCGTTCGTCCTTGGGCAGCGTGATCAATGGCCTCCGGGCAGTTCTTGACTTGGTGGGCAGACAATCTGCAGTGTAGGCATAGCCTTCGTCTCTTGTGGCACTCTTTGTAGTGATGTCGTGGGCGACGGCAGAAATTGCAAGTGGTCGTCATCTGGATCTCCCGCTGGGATGAAGCGCGCAACCTCTGATAGGAATATACGGCTGCCGGTGTGCTGGCTACTGAGATCTTGCGCTTCTTCGGCATAAGTCTTCATGTCTCTCCTAGGCTTCAGCTTCCCATCTTATTGTATGTGTTACGAACTGGGTCTCCCAGTTGGTGACTTCAATCTTCAGAGGAGTCGGATCCTCAAAGACTTGGATATTGATCTTCAGTGGGGGCTCCACGTTCTCGATCTACCCTTTGGTGCAAGATATGCGCTCGGTGTCGGAAAAATCTAAGTGCCTGAGAGTCTGGAAATCAGAAGTCCTTCCTGGCTCGGAGAGTGTATCCACAAGTCTGACTTGGAAAGGGTGGCCTGCTTTCTCTGGTTGTCAAGGGACTCTTCAGACGTCTCTGTCAACTACGTACTACCCATGGGGATAGTAGAGTGATAGAAGGTAGTGGAAGCTCGGAAACGTCAAGTACAGATGAATTGACAGTTCTTGTGTCGCATGCTTTTGAACTATCTGTAAAACAAAAAACTGCTAAAATAACCTAGACCTACATACAACAAGTGTTTATAGAATATTAAAATACCTGATACACCTGATATACCTAATATACCCTTATTTCCCGAATTTTCTATGCTGTGATCAAGTTTTCCTAGTGTAAAGCAAGTCCCCCAATAGTACGCTAAGTCCTAGGTACCATTAGGATAGACCTGCATGGGCCACCACTAAAAACATGTCACAACCCGCTCCCGAATAATCAGACACGAGTCGGACACGCCCAGCCTTTGTCGTTAGACACAACAAAGTAAGTTGTACCAAACTAGGGAAATCTACCAGAAAAACATGAAAATATATAATCACAGCATCTAAGAACGTATCCCAGAATGATCACCATAATCCACAATTCTATGTATGTAAATGTACGAGTCATCAAGAATGAAATGTACATGAATTCTAAACACAATATCTAAGAGTAAAGCTAACAGTCTAAACCTGAAACCTCAAGCTAAGTCATGAACCATCCTGCTCAGCTAAGATCCCGGGCTCTGGCCCATTTGGTAGAATGGTATCCTGCAAGTATACCTGCAACTTATCCAGTCAGGAGCGGAGCAAAGTACAATTCTAGGTAATGAACAAGACATCATGATATGAAAGTACAAAGAAACATAAAAAGTACAGGAAAGAACATGGTGAATAAGTACATAAAAGAACATGGTGTGTAAAGTACATAAAAGAACATGGAATGTAAGAACATGAAAGTACATGATATGTAAGCACATGAAAGAACATGGTATCATGGAATCACAGGAAATAAGTATAAGGTATATCTCCTGCATGTGTGTACTATATTTGAAATATAACTAAGTATGTGACCGGCTAGGGGTAAGCACATGAAAGCACATGAATGGTACGGCTTAGGACCCGCGTGCACGATGCGGGGTCTAAGCTAAAAAAACCTGAGTTGTTTCTTGGGTTTGGTCACATAAATAGTATATTTCTCCACCCCAGGTACAAGTAATAGGAACAAGGAACATGAGCACCAGAAAGTACATGACGTGTTGTAATGTGCCAATCAAGAAAGCACAGGATAAAATGAAATGCACAAGACATAGAATGTACTTGCCTTGCTCCAGAAAAGTACGGGTAGGCAATAGAGCTAGATATCCTCCTGTAATTAATGATGATTTGATACAAATTGGTTATAATCTACACAAGTGCAAACTAGTTATCTTGTAACTTCCTTAACCTTGGTCTAAAGACAAGTAAACTAAGATTTAGGTTTATAACTTATAAAATAAATCAATCTCTTGAAACTAACATAAATAGTCTACCTGTAGTTTGACATATGAGAGTTTACCTACTCAACTATATAGGCAAACATATGCTTCTAAGATGACAACTATTTACCTAGGATTACTTGAAACAGATAATTGAAAAGAACTTTTAGGAAAAAATTACTACTCAACCTTATCAAACCTTAAATTCAAAATGAACTGCACTTGATAAATACAACCACTGATTCATATGGAATTGAGTGACTAAACAGGGAAGACAAAGAGAATTTGGATTAAAATCACTTACCATTCAGTCTTATGTACTACAGAACTTGTAGATGACTAATGTTCCAATGAAAGGTTCTTACCCATTTCTCAGTTTACCCTTGGATATCAATACAAGAGTTTCTAATGTAAAGTTCAAACTGAACTGGTTATCTAATACTTTATCATGTCTATCTGCTTGAAAGATGAAGAAAACAGTCTAATTTTCTAGACTAGATATGGGGATTGATCTTTCAGTCAATCCCAAACATCTGGCTATAAAAAAAACCCCAAAATGCAACATAGCATCTGCATGTCAGTATCCAGGTTCTCAGTCTCAACAAATAGAACAGTCTCAGGTTTTGGGTTGAACTAAAAAAACTGCAATGGAGTTATATAAACTGTAGTCAAAGAATTCAAGACTGAATTTAACAGTGAGATGCCATCTCAATGTTGAATTAAGTCCAGACTTCAAAAACTCAGATTTCGTCTGAAATTTACTTCTCAGTTCACCCAAAAGACCTGGACCAAGAAGGAGTCCCAAAACTGAACTGAGATCTCATGTTAACATCATCAAGAATCAATCCCCACGGCATTATGCTAAATGTGTATCAGGACATTATAGACCCCATGCCAAATCTGCCATTGATCACTGAGACCCATCTCTCCCAGCTAAACAGTTGAACCAATCTAACTTGAATCTTAGATTCAAAAATGAGTCAAGGATTAAAATGGGTCTCAGGTTCAGATGTAATCTCAGGTACAATGTAATATCAGGAATCATACTGAAATATGTATTGCTAGAAGGGAACACACAATTCAGCCTAGAAGACTGAACTGAATCAGCAGTTTAACTTCCATAATCGAATTGGTACCAGTCCTTAGTTCAGTTGAAACTGAACTGAGAATATCAAGTCCCAATCCCATGAATACTTTGTATACCCAGCTGAACCAAAATTATGTTCAAGTTAAAATCAGTCTCAAAAATCATTCAACCTGCAATGTGGTTCCAGTTTTATGATAAGTCCCTGAATTTTTAGGTAAGGAACTAAAATCACATTGCAATGAATTCTCAGATAAATAACTGAACCACCTTGCACTGAATTCTCAGGAAAAGAACTGAAATAACAGGTAAACCAAATTCAGGATCAATCTGCAATATGAGATATCATCTCAGTTCAAGAACTGAGCCAAAATGCACAGGTTCTCAGAAATCAAACTCAAATTTCATCAAATTGAAATCATGAGAATACTCACGATTCAGTCTCTCAGTAAACTGAAACCATTCTCTGATTTGAAATTCCTGTTCAAATGGCAATCAAATAAATCCACACTGCTACCATTTCAACATGACTTGTTAAAGAGAGTTCCCAGCAACTACAAGTCACAAAGGACTGTCTCAAAGTCTGAATTGAAATGCTCTGGTTCAAACCTCATATTTCATCTGATATTCATAAAATCAAACAACCACACACACACACTTCTAAACACTTAATCCCACACGAAAACATTCACACGAAATTAAGAATCAATCGAGTCGAACTGATCAATGAGAAAGATAAATATACCTGAAGGAAGTTGCAATGAAGGAAACAGGTTCTCAATCCAGATACCAATTGCCTGTGTTCAGTTAGTGCTACGATCCTGAATACAATATTGTACCAAACAGGTTGTGGTCAGAATTGACACACAGAGATCTCGATCTCTACTGAAATCGAATGAACAAAATTGTAAAAATCATTCCAGATTTCCATGATTAACCAAATTAAGATTCGAGATCCAACAAAACTCAACACACTGATTCCTAAGAATTTCATCACAACATTGCTACACAATTAAGATCCAAAAGAAGGAAGTGGAATCAACCACTCACCTATGCTCATCATCCAAGTTTCCAGGAAACATTCGATTTCTAAAAGAAGCTTGGAAAAACAAATTCTGGATCTGAAATTTGAAGTTACCGAATATACTCACTGATCCTGAAGAAGAATGATCGATCGAGTTCCAGGAACAGAGTGGATGCGAATTTGTCTACAGACAAGAATCGAATTAAGAAAAGCTTGAGAAATTACATTCTACTGATGCATCTACAATCAATGGAGTTGACAAACCTATTGGACCTTGGTGAAGATCGGATTCCTTACTGTCACGAAGAAATTTGCCGGAGTCGTCGTCGTCGCCATCGTCGTTCTTGCCAATGGTTGCTCCCACCAGAAATTTAGGGTTAGAGATTGAGAATAGATGGAGAAGGAAGAATGGTTCAGTTGCCGGAGAATCGATGGACGCCGCCATCGTTGTCGGAACCGCCAAACTAGGGTTGGAAATGAAAGAAATTGGGGAAGATATTGAAAAGAAATGAATGAAAAAAATAAAGCTTATGATTCTCTCTCTGTCTCTTTCCAGATTTTTAAAGAGAAAAGGATGATCATTTACAAAAACTGCCTCCCGCAACAAAGTATTTTCCCCCAGGCCCCTCCGCTCAAATGTTTTGCAATAAACCCCTCCCCCATTTAGAATATTATATAGATAGTTAAAAAAACAGTTAATAATAATTATTATTATTTAAAACAAGGGTGAGGGGACCACAAAATTGGTTGTAACAACTTTTAAAATTTGAAAAATTGATCCCAAATTATTTTCCTCTAAAATATCAATCATCATATTATTAATTAAAATAACTTTTTATTTGAAACCCAATTTAATCAATTGCTATTATTAAA
Organism: Iris pallida; assembly: GCA_029216955.1. Taxonomy (NCBI): domain Eukaryota; kingdom Viridiplantae; phylum Streptophyta; class Magnoliopsida; order Asparagales; family Iridaceae; genus Iris; species Iris pallida. The sequence continues at coordinate 6,468,711 of JANAVB010039218.1, forward strand.
ATCAAAATATTTTTATTTCCTCAAAAATCGGAAAGTAGAGTTACAGTTATATATCCCTTCATATAAGAAATGAAAAAAAATTATGAAATCTAAATTATCACGAGATTTTAAAATCTCGCGATATACACAACCTGGCCAAACCCGACAGTATGGACGGAATTGTCTTATGATTTTTGATCGGGTGTATTGATCAAATCTTGATCAATTTAAACCCAATTTTCTCCTATGCTATCCAAATCCTATTCTCCTATGGAAAACCTAAAAACCCAATCCAATCCGATTTAAAACCAATAAAAAATCGGCCTCAATTCCCACATATATAAACAAATGAACGAAAATAGGTTCCTCAAATACTTTCCATCGATACTCCACCAAACTCTCATGCAGCAACAACCGAATCTCCCTGACCACCCTGTGAACACATTCAGTCGCTTGCAAGTCGTTGGCAGCCGCCGGACAGCAACCGAAATCGATCGCAACAGAGCCAACTCTGTTCGGAAAAATCGATTGCCAGGTACCCTCCCCGATCCTATTTTTCCATGCATTCTCGATCTTTTTTAATCACGTAAATTTCCCTAGAAAACCTGCATATACCTCTTTGAAACCCTTCAGATAGAATTTGTTGATTGAGAAATCGATGCAAAGTCGGGCCAAAAATTGATTGAAAACAGAACCATAGGGCTGTCCAGACCCTACTTTGGAAGGCCAACTACTGTAGACCTAATTACAGTTTACCAAATCTATATTATAATAATTAGAGACAACCTATACGAGAGTAAAATCTAGTTTGTATATCAGGAATTCATTAAGTATACACCAAGTTATTCGATTGTAAAAATCCAGAAAAATTATGCTTAAAACTGTGAAAACTTTAAAAAAATTCCCGATACGGCATGCGCCCTGACAAACCGGGCGACGTGGTCGTGCACTATATACATAGAAAGGTGCATATGGATGTTACCGACATGTGGGAACGGACGGAACTCAATTTCGTTGCGTGTGCACGACGAAATCAGTGTTATCCGTCAAGATACCCCTATATCGACATTTTGTAAACTTGGCCATAACTTCTTGTACATTTGTCATATCGAGAAAAAACTTGTGCTAGCATGACCATATCAAAATTTTGGTATTGTACGCCAAGTTTGGTCCAATTCTGAGAAGGTCGACCGAAGCGCCTATTTGAGCTGTCTAATATATGTGTCAGAATGGTGTGTTTTCACTCTATCGCCGACACCGGTCTTGGAGAAGTTTGCTAGCCAGATCCCTACGAAACATGAAAAAAAAGGGGCTTAGCACTGAAAATAAAACAAAGAACTCTATTTTTTTAGTTATGCGGCCTAGCCAGTCATGCTGCCTAGCCAAACAGAACTCATGCGACCAAAAGTCGTGAGGCCGGCTTCATGAAGTACTCATGCAGCACAGTTATGAAGCACTTATGTGGCTCAGTCATGAAGTGTTCATGCGGTTCAATTATGTGGTATTTATGCGGTTCAGTCATGAAATACTCATGCGACCCAGTCATGAAGTACTCATGTGGCTCAGTCATGAGGCAATTATGTGGCCCAGTCATACAATACTCATGCAGCCCGATTATAAAGTACTTATGAGGCTCAATCATGAGGCACTTATGCGGCTCAGTCATGAAGTATTCATACGAATCAGTCTTGAGGCATTTATGCGGTTCAAGTTCGAATGAGCAACGGTTATGCGGCCCAGCACATGCAGCCCTATCATATAGAACACATGCGGTCCAAATGAGATAGGGCATGCATCGACCAGGCATAAAGCACAAAGGTAGTATATGACAGGCCCGTGCATGAAATATTCGATATAGCCATTCAAAATTTCAGTCGTCATCTTCCCACAATCCTTAGTCTTGAGAGGGGGTTGTACGTCGGGATGAATGAAAGGAGTGTCTGCCGCTCTCGACGGAGAGGCAAGTCCCCTCCTTTTGGCTGCCGCACCAGTCGACTTGGAAGATTTTGGAGCTATAGCAGAAAGTATGATGAAGTTGAAGGAGAAGAAGATGAAAGAGGAAAATCTCTCTCCGAATGACACCTATTTATGGAGTTGCTGAAAAGTGCCTCTTCGATTCTCGAGATCATTAAAGATAATGACGACGTTTGGGGACTTTATCCCTAAATAACCGTTGGCTTTATCTTGAAGAGAGTCTCTTCGATTCTCGAAATCATTAAAGATAATATCGACGTTTCGGGACTTTATACCCAGTAACCGTCGACTTTATCTCGATAAGAGGTCCACAACTGAATCAAAAAAATTAAATATAGCAGTAACAGCTGGCAGGCTGATGGGGTCTCTCTGCGGCTCAAGATTTCCCTACGGCTCAAGATTTCCCTCCGGCTCGAGGTCTTTCTGCGGCTCGAAAACTCCCTGCTACTTGAAGACTCCCTGCAGCTTGACATTTCTCCATGCTTCTTATTCAAAGTATTCAAAATTTGAAATTTGAAAACTTTGAAGGGGGTTTTGTAGAAGCATGGAAAATATAGTGTTCATGCGGATCACAATTTACAGTATATGTACTTTGGGCCAAACCGATCCGCAAAAAGGAAAGCCGCATGACAGATTCATTGTCTTATGCGGCCCGTCGATAACCAGCTGCAGAAGAAAGATATACGGCCAAGAGGATCAGATCGTCTGATAAAGCTGACAAGTTCTGTCAAAACTAACAAAAATGACAGATCTGACACTTTGACAAAAAGATAAGACATGGGACGTCACTAAAAACAGGGTTCATAAGGCCAGAAGGAGTATCACCTAAGCCGCATGAACCTTATGTGAATCAAACATATGCGGCCCTAAAGTCTCCGAACTTCATGCGGCCAGGGGTGACTGTGACCTAAGCCGCATAAGCTTTATGCGGCCAAAGTACAGAATCTATGCGGCTTAAATCCTTAAACTATATGTGTCACGCCCCAGAACCAGAATACTGGAGAGCGGGGGCAGACATAGCCAGCTACGTATAATGAAATAGAATCTATCTCACCATACGGTCACGGCTATCTAGATATGTGAGGGTTTGTCTACAAGCCATCAGTCTCTTAAGGTCATAAATTATCCTATTGTCTCAATCTCAACCAACTAATAATAATTACAAGAAATTAGACCACCAAATATACAATTGTCAGGCGTCCCAAACATTACATATCCAGATGATAATGAAGCTAGTCGTACAAAATGTAAGGACTAGCAAGAGTTAAGTCATACATGATCAACCTCGAGTTGTCGATCATGATTACAGCCCGTAGGCAGACAGTAAGTAAAGTGCATCGAGCTAACAAGTGCTCGTCGGCTAAATGCCTCAAAAGAATAATATATAATTGCAGTGGGAGAACAAAAAAATCTACTCGTTGCCCTGGTTAAGTCTGGCGGTCACCATCGGACAGGAAAGCAGGTAGATCCTTTGCTGCTGCTCCAGTATCTGGCCATACAAAACCAACTGGGTCAGACCCCAGAACGAGCAAGTGCCACAAAGGAGGCTTCACTTAGGAACTAAAACCAGCAATTAGCACAATAATGATAAGGTAATAAAGACAGGAATTAAGGAAAAACATAACAGGTGATATACGACGAGATAACCATGGGACTATTCAGATAACCAGGTTATAACCTGTAAACCAAACAAGGACCGGGGTTGTAACCCTTCGTCTGAACGGAACTTGGCTTCTCCTACTATTTATCGACAAAGTAAATATAAGAAATCAGGACATGTAACAATCTTGTACAGGATCAAGACAAGACTAGACAGATTGAACCCCATCCACAAGCACGACCAAGCAACAAGTACGGCTTGCTACTTTAACTAACTAGGGTTATCACAGGCCTAGTTACTAGCAAGAATGCAATGAGAATTCCAAGTCCGGTTACCTGTTTGTTACTACCTGAGTGATCCCAGCAAGAAAAAGAAAAGATAGCAGGATATAGCAGACACACTGTAGTAACATACATGTGTCCTAAGGTACCACACTCGACGGCGGGCTGGAAGTGCGCTCATCTCGAAGGATAGCAACAAATCCCATGTATATATATAAGGCCGGGACCAAAGGGGCAACAGGTAATTGGGAAATTCTCCATGAACTATTTGATCCATCTAGTCATTAACCGAGCCAGATTCATTATGAATCCCTGACCGTGGTACTCAGGGATCATGCCCTACACATGATGTAAGACACAACCGGACTAGCAGTTTATACAAGCACAATCATCCACGGTGTTCAGGCCAATGAATTGATTTGTTAAGAGTGCGCCACGACGGGCCAGTATTATTATCATTATTACTTATCAAGAGTGCTCCACGATGGGCCACTATCAAGCATGTCAGGGTACTTGTCAAGAGTGCACCACTATGGGTCACTGTCGTGTCATGTATAGCAGGTCAAGTTATCAGGTCAGGAGTGCACTACGACGGGCCACTATCAAGCCATGTTCAATTATCATTCCAAACATAATAAATAAATTCAGGATTATCAAGTTCATGACAAAAGACGTAAGGCTATAAAATAGACGTAAAAATATACAATAGGGGTTACAAGACATGGGCAAATAATAATAAAATAATAGTACACAGGGCTATAGGAGAGTCATGCGGCTAAGGCATATGTGGCCAGGAATGATCTCAGGCGGCCGAGGAGGGAGTAGCCCATGCGGTTGGAAGGGGCTCGGGTCTAAGGGAATGCATACGGCTTAGGAGAGTTCAGGGTCATGCAACGAAGTATCATGCGGCCAGAGGGAAGTAAGCTTCATGCGGCTGGCGGGGCAGTGGAGCATATACGGCCAGCGGTGGACAGGTCTCATGCGGCTGAAGGGGTACGAAGTATATGCATCTGGATTAAGATGGAGGTCCATACGGCTAGCGGGGGAAGGGTTCTCATACGGCTGGACGGGCCCGAGTTCATGCGGCTCACAGAGCAAATATCCATGCGGCTCGATATGGTGGGCGCGCATGCGGCTGCCTAATCTAGGGGGGCGCATGCGGCTAGGTGGTTCAGGATCTCATGCGGCTGGAATGAGACTCAGTTATGCGGCCAGAAGTGCAAGGGTTTCATGCGGCTTAATGCCCATGAGCATATGCGGCCGCACCAAGCTTAAGTCTTATGCGGCTGGAAGACTCGTCGCATAGAGGTTCATGCGGTCAAGTGCTGCCATGCGGTTAAGGGGTTCATGCGGTCAGCATAATTCATGCGGCTAGGGGGATCACTTGCCGCATGATGTATTCGTGCGGTCAAGTCAAGCACAGTTGTGTTTGCCATGAAATATAAAAGAACAAAACAATTATCGGTGGACCGGACTTTTACTTCACGTTACAAACTCGCTTGTACAAAGAAAGCCTAGGGACAAAAACCTAGGTACAGCAGTCTAAGTACAATTGTTTATTTTAGATTCTGGAGGGTGACGATAGAGGCTCGGGAAGGCGACGGCAGCCCTGCCTTACTCCTTGGACGATCGGTATGCAGCCTCGGCTCCTGTGAAGAAGATGGTTGGCATTGATGAAGAAATGCTCTTCTGGCTCCTCTGTTGCTCTTCCGGCTTCTCTCTCTCTCTGTGTATTTTCTCTCTGGTAGCGTATATCTCTCCTTGTCTCTCTCTTCTTTTTTTTCGTGTATATCACAAGGGAATGGCACCTTGCTATTTATAATAGTGGGGGAGCATCATTAGGGTTTGAATGATTGCTCGTTCTCAAAGTGGCGGCGGCCTGAAATCAATCTGGACTATTAATTTTAATCGTGAAGGATCAGGGCCATAGATGGGGATAACACTGAATCCTGCGAATGATTAATATTGATTGAGTTAAATCTTCATGATTGGTTGTGTCCAGCTTGGATCTCTCACCACATGTCCCATTGGTTTGATTATGAATGATATGACCTGATCCCATTAATTATGAGGATATGGTCATTGGGATCTGGTAAATCTTTGCATCTCATGATCATCTTTGCTGCCAGCTGTCGTTGAATCTCTGCCACGTGTCTTGATGATGGACTCTGCCAAAGCCGCGTGACATCCATGAACCGCATGAGACAGCGTCTCGGCGAACCGCATAGGTATAGTATTTGCGAGCCGCATGAGATGGTTTTTTGGTGAACCGCATAAGTGTAGTAATTGCGAGCCGCATGGGATGGATTTTTGGTGAGCCGTAGGAAGACGATCCTTACCAGCCGCATGAAGCTGTTCTTCACTGGAGCCACATGGGAGTAGCCACGTGTCAATCTCGGATCGCGTCAGAGATTTTCTCTTATTTCCCAAGAGTCTATCATTATGACAGGGCCATTATGATACTTTATGTCAGTCGTCAGCTGTCAAATCATGACAGAGCATTAAATAGGCAGACTGCTCGATGGCCAGCTGTATGAAGGGGTCTCGTGGGTACACGTGGCATTGAGTCGCATATCTCTGCGAGCCGCATGTACTTTTGAACCATATGCGGCTGGGGGACTCTTTGAACCGCAGGACTGTCCCTATGTAAGCCGCATGGGCTCTTCTGTCCGAGCCGCATGAGACTAAGAGTCTCTCTGAACCGCATGGGACTGCTCCTGTACGAGCCGTATGGTGTTCTTCTGTTCTGAGCCACATAGATCATCGTTCTGATATTTTCTGTGCTTCTACAAGACCTCCTTCAAAGTTTTCAATTTGCAAAATTAAAATACTTTGAATAAGAAGCATGGCCTTTATTGTCCGCATAGATGGTTCAGTCGCATGGGTTTATCTGGCCGTACGAGTTGTAAGACCGCATAAACTTTTTGCCACGTGTCTTAGCCACGTGTGCAAATCTTCTGCATTAAATGCCCTTGATTCGCCGCCTCTTGGGGGGATCACAAGGGTCAGTTTTGTTTTGACCGAAGCGGTTTATTGTTTTAGGCGGCACGTAGATCGAGGCATTTGTTTTGATTTTTTCGAGCCTCCTTCGCCTATAAGTAGGAGTAAGTTTTTTCTTTGAGGGTTTCTTTACCTTCTCTCTTTTGCTCGAACTCTTCGTTGCCGACTTCCTCTTCGTCTTCTCCTATCAGCGATCGGTAATGGCTTCCAAGAAGACTGCTGCTGCTATAGACAAGAAGGCCGCATCATCTTTTGCGACGGCGAAGGGCAAGAAGGCCGCGTCTTCATCGACCGCGGCGGCGAATGTGGCGGCTCCTCCGACGGCTGGCGTGCCTATTTTTCACTCCGACGTTCACCCGCCTATTGCTGGTAGGACCATCAATATGAACTGCCCTGGCTACGTCGTATATTTTATGCGCGAGCCTATATTCCCAAGTATGCTGTGTGTCCGACTCATATTCGGACCGCATGGGATATGACCCAGGCCTGAGCCGCATAAAAGTTGTTTGTATAACTACTTCATCATCAGGGCCGCATGAGCTCTTTCAAACTGAGCCGCATAAGATTATTTGAACTGGACCGCATAAGCTCATCCGCGCTGGGCCGCATAAGTTTGTTTCGAGCCGAATCATATAAGCTTATTCGAATCGGACCATATCTGCATATGCTCCTTTCAAACCGCATAAGCTTATCCGCACCGAGCCGTATAAGTTCCTTTCGAGCCGAACCGCATAAGCTTAGTCGAACTGAACCGCATAGGCTCTTTCAAATTGAGCCGCATAAGCTCATTCGGACTGACCTGTGTGAACTCTTTTAAACTGAGCCGCATGAGGCTATACTGAGTTAAGCCGGATAAGCATCACATAGTTTTGTGTTTCCGCTATCATTTTGATTTGTTTCTTTTGCTTTTTTCCTCAGTGAATCTGCCAGTAAATCCTGCAGGGGAACTTATGGTGGTCTCGCGTCAGTTCGCCTCGGACGTGCATCGGGATGATTTAGTTCATCAAGTATCCGAACAGCTACTTGTTGAAGAACCTTTGGAGCGACTGAATGCTATTAGGGTTCAATCTTTTCAATTCCTCGGTGACATGATGAGCTCCGGGAAGTCTGATGGGAAGTATCTGAAACCGGTCTTCCTCTTTGGGGATGCGTTGATTGTAGAAAACTCCCGAGTGCTGGATGTTTCCGAGAGTTAGGATTTTGACCTGGACTGGATGCCGATTTACATCCCTATTATGAAGCGCCATTTTCCTTTTACGTGGTTCAATATGATCGTTCTGGACAGGCAGATGCCGGACACCCTCACTCCAACCCGACCGGGAATGTTTGTTGGTGACATCCGTTACAACAAAGCCACTGGGTCAGTGCGCGCGGTCAAAGATTTGGCCAGTCGGTCCGTGATGGGTTTAGTTCCGGGTACCTTCATCAACACCCCCGGTCCTAACTTTTCATTCTCTCAGGCTGATACCTTCCTGAGCCAGCTTGCTCGCAAAGGGTCATATCCTGTTGGCAGGTTGGTACTGCCGAGCTGGTTACACCCCATTCCCCCGTGGGCTAACCTGACCTCATAGATTCTGCGGAAATACGAAGAATTTTTGTAGGAAGTCAAACTTTATGACGCTATCCAGGGTACCAGCCATGGGTTGCCCGTTAATGAGCCACTGTTCATGGCCCTTCTGGAGATGTACAATCATCAGACAGGGACTTTCTTCACCCCTGTTGGAGAATTAGGGCTCGCTCTTCATGAGATGTATGCTGTCTCCAAGCTCTCCTGGGGGGATGAACCCTTCGAAGTGTACACTCCGACGAATATGGAGCTCCAAGATTTGGACCGACGATTCTTCGGTTTCGTCGTCGTGTATCAAGAACTATTGTGCCATCATAGCACCTGTCATCGAACGGCTATCCAAAAAAATGACAGCTCGGAAGGGGACTCTCCCCATACAAAATCTTGGGTCTGGTACCTTTTTAAATTCAGTACGGCTGGCCGGGTTACTTCCCGAGATCGTCTAACCCTAGGAAAGTAGAGGACTTGGTGTCGACCGCTAGGAGGTCGAAGTCTAAAAGTGACAGGTTCGGGAGCCAGATTGACTCTTTCAGCTACTTTTATTATGGTGCCCGGCGGCTGTCAGAGAAGGCACTCTTGGCCGGGTTTTTAATGGTATGGCTGCACAATTACGTGGTCTCAGGAGGGGCAGGTTCTATCGAGAGGATCAATCGCCACTTCATTCTTCCTGTCGTGAAGTTGGCCTTTGGGGTCAGGCTGGCTCTTCTTCCTGCCATTATGTGCCGTATTCAGCATGGTCTCCGCGCCTTCTCGTCCAAGGTCATTGCTCGTGACGTGGAAATAGACTTTGAACGTATAGAACTGCCTTATCATTACTTGCTGGGATGGTTGTTGCTGTATTATTAGTCTTTGATGAGACCTGGGACGGGAGATGGCGTTACAGATGACGACGCTTTTCTTTTCAGGTATCACCATCAGCCTTGGGAATGTAGTATCATGCCGGCGTGTCGGAGGATGCTGGCGAGGGTGGACGGGTATAATTTCTTCGTGTCCGTTCCCCGTTTCACTGATCAAGAGGTGAGGAGTGTTCATGTTGATGGTGTCGGACCTTCTTATTTCTTACCTGAAAAGATGCGTTTCTGGCTGCGTAACATTCGTCCGGCGCATTTAGTTTACCGGAATCGCAATACTGTGTACTTGGAGCCCTACTTGCCTAGTAGGTTTGCCCGTCAATTTGGGTATAGTCAGCTATTCCTCGAGCGCCCCAATTCTCACCTGGGATTTGAAGGTAGCATTCTCGACGGTATTAGGGCATGAAGCTACTATGACACCAGTCATACTCGGATTAGCTTCTTGGTCCCTACCGCAAACGTGATAGGGAAAATCCTGCATATGGCGGCCCTTTATTATGTGACCGCCAATCCTCCTCCTCTCGATTTTGACTCAAGGACTAGCTTCATTGTGGGCACTTGTCTGACGGAGAAGGCTATGGTGCCGAGGACAAAGAAGAAAGGGGCGAATAGAGTTCCTACGCCCGATTCCGAATCCTTCGACACCATTGAGGAAGACAATGAACGGGACGACGAGGACTCTCTTTCCTCGGGTGACGAGGCAATGGCGGGTCAGCCTCCCGTCATGGCAGGCGAGATGATGATGGATCAACCGTCGGTTGTTTTCGATGAAGCGGTGGACCAATTGCCATCTGTGCCGGAGGTAGTGCAGGTAGAACTACCGCCCGTCGTGCCTGGTCCCTCACGTAAGCGAGGCAGGCATGAGTCCACTGGCGGAGGAGTAGCTTTTTCTGTAAAGAGAGCAGCGGTCGGACCCCGTAGGCTGCTTATTACGGAGAAGGGTGAGGATGTAGACGATGTTCCAGAGGTAAGTCGGAGCCATCTCTTTGTTGTTGTTTTCTTTTCTCTCGGAGATATGACTTAATCACCTTTCTTTGTAGCCGTCTGATGAACAGAACTTTCCTGAACCGTCTGCTGCCCCTAGAGTTGATCCGGTCCTTGCTGTTTTGGTTAGCGGCATGTGTGCCGCGGTCCTTTCTGTAGGGGCTCTCTCAGCGACGGTTGGGAGCTTCCAGGTTGTTGAAGCCTCGGCCCAGGGTGATGAAGGTTTCCTTGGGCCTGTCTCCGAGACCGTTGAGCTTCAGCAAGGCGACGCCGATCTCGGTGCATCTCCTTCCGAGGATGCAAGGGCGGAGGAGTCTATTATACCTAGCTCGGGGGCTGTTGGTGAAGAGGCTGCGGTAGCTGCAGGCGAACCTCGGCCTCCACACTCCTTAATTGGTAAGATAAGCCAGATATTTACTAGTGAGGGGGCTTATTTGCTCTATCACCATATCCTCCGGGTCAAATCGATTCATGGTTGTCTTGGCCCTGCAGGTCCTAACCCTTTACTTCCCGTCGTGGATGTTCTTGGGGAAGGCTCGGCCTGCCGTGATCTGGGAGAAAGGAGCGTTCCCTCTCCTTTGTCGTCTCATGTCGAGGGGCCTCCCGCCAGCTCCAGACAGACGAAAATGGAGTTGGCGATGGTCTCCGCCTCATCCTCCACAGATTATACGGTTCTGGAGACTGACCTCTCGACCCTACCGAGTATTCAAATTCTGCAGGCTGCCGAAGAGGAGTTGGCCGCTGTTCAAGCGTCCTTTCGTGCGGAGTTTGCTTCTTTTGTGGCAGGGACGGCAGATTCTGTCGCGTCTTCTTTAGTGCTGCCAGCCACACTCCCGCTGACACCGGCTTCCTCGAAGACTCTGGACGAGGTGACGCAGGACGTGGTTGACAGCTTCTATCGCCATTTGAAAAGGGGCGTAGATGCTGCTGTGGAACGGGGGACCCCTTTTTCTCTATCTCTTCGATGCGCTCGGGGTCAGGTTGCGACTTTGAAGTCCCTTCCCGACGGGGTAGGGTTTGCTGCATTGCTGGAACCTAAGCTGACAGAGGCTGATCAGCTTGTGACCCAACTACTGGCGATACGACAGGCGGGCTTGCCTGTTGCGATTGAGCGGGAGCGGGGCTTCCTCATTGCTGCTCGTGATAGGATCAAGCTTGCCCGAGATACTGCTGGGCCAGTTGTACAGGGAGAACTTGATAAGTTCTCCGCCTCGTATGACCGGCTGGGTCGTCGGAGTCAGGCTTGTCGTGCTCGGGAAGAGTCTGCTTCTCGTGGAATCGTTGATACGAAGGAGCGGATCCTCGTACTCCAGAGGGAATTGGCCTTCTTAGAGTCAGAGCTGGAGGCTGCTCGGGCGGAACAGGAGTCAATCGTTCGGGAGGCCGAGAAGGTTTCCCGATCTTCTGCTAACTGGAGCGGGCCTTTAAGAAATTTGAAGACAACTGGCAAGCTCACGCTCATCTAGAGGACGAGGCGGTGCTGACCCACGAGGCGGAGCGTCGAGCCTCCCAGAGGTTTGAGCGGTCGGTTGCTTTGCTGACGGACCGTCTCAGGGCGTTATGTGCCCCGGAGCAGTGATCAGCTTTCTGTTTTCTTTTGCTTCTCTTTTTTTTTCTTTTTTTGTAAGGGATGTGATCCCAATGATGCAGTATTTAGAATTTTGAATAAATAAGCATGTTTCGACTCATCTTCTCTTTCTTGTACTTGTGGCGTTTGCAGAATTGGACTTGCTGGGGGATTATTTGTGGACTTGTTACCCTAGGCGTACCTTAGTTTTAGGTACGGATAACAAGTTTGGTCATGAAGTCCGGAACAGCCATGGTAAAGTGGTCACGGATGCTCTCGGTATTGGAAAAAAGAATGCCGTGGAGCAGCTGGGCTCCCGGGACATGGTGAGTTGGTGGATTTATGCAAAAAAGCTTAGCAAAGGATATTTGTGGACCTATTATCCTTGGCGTACCCTGGTTCAGGATACGGATAATAGGGTGAAAGGAAAACCAACATATTTGCTCAGAGGTTATGAGGACATGGCAAGCATGAGGGTTTTACCGTAGAATCTTCCTGCTCAGAGGTAATGAGAACATGGCAGGGGAGACTTCACGAAAGTTCGTGGTCAACAGCGGATATTTGTGGTCAACAGAGGACGTTTGTGGTCAACATAGGACATTTATGGTCAACAAAGGACATTTGTGGTCAATAGAGGACATTTGTGGACCTATTATCCTTGTCGTACTCCGGTTGTGGGTACAGATAATAGGTTGAAAGGGAACCGACATACTTGCTCAGAGGTAATGTGGACATGGCAAGCATGAAGGTTTCTTCGACGGAGCCTTCCTACTCAGAGGTAATGAGGACATGGCAGGAGTGGGCTCAATGAAGAGGGGGTACACAGAATGACTCAGAGGTAGAAGAACGTAGAAGTTCTATGCGAGGGGGTGGTTTGTTTTTTTGGTGGAAGTAAAAACGACTCAGAGGTAATGAGGACGTGGCCGTTTCGGAAATTTGCGGATCGATTACCCTTTTTGTGCACTGGGAGCGCGGGTAGTGGATCATGAGGGAGGATCTCTTCCAAGAAGAAAGTTCAGAGGTATAATAATACGTGACTTACTATCTGAAAGAGTGACCGAAATGTGAGTTCAGAGGCACCAGCGGGTACATAACTCGGTAATTTAGAATATTGAGAAAGTGTGAGTTCAGCGGCACCAGCGGGTACATGACTCGATAATCTGAAGGGAATATGGAGGTGAGTTCAGCGGCACCAGCCGGTACATAACTCGATAATCTAAATTGTTGTGGGTGTGAGTTCAGCGGTACCAGCAGGTATATGACTCGAAGATCTTGGAGAGAAGGTCGTTTAGACATAATATTTCTTCAGGAACTTACCGTTGACGGGCAATATGAGCAAGTCTCCGTTTTGCTTTGTGAGGCGGTAAGCACCGTTGGAGAATACTGTCTCAATGATAAATAGGCCCTCCCACTTTGGCTGGAATTTGCCGGCGGTCTTGTGAGTCATGACCATCGGCCTCCGGACTGCCAAGACGAGATCGTCCACCTGGAATGTTCTGATTTTGACCTTCTTGTTGAAGGCTCCTGAGATGCGTGCTTGGTACAGCTCGATCCTTTGCTGAGCTAGGAGGCACTTTTCATCTAAGGCCTCTAACTCTTGCAGTCGACGTTGGTAGTTGTCGTCTGTTGTCAATTGCTGTGTAAGGACGACACGTAGTGAGGGGATCTGAGTCTCCAATGGGAGGACTGCCTCACTCCCGTACACTAGGGAGAATGGCGTATTCCCAGTGGCTGTTTGAACTGTAGTGCGATAAGCCCATAAGCATTCGCCGAGTTTCTCATTCTAGTCGCGTTTGTTGGAGGAGACAAACTTCTTGAAGAGTTTGATGATTGTTTTGTTGAACGCCTCTGCTAACCCGTTCGCTGCCGGGTTGTACGGCGTCGAAGCGATATTCTGAATACGGTATTTATCGTAAAATAGATAGAATGCGTGGCTTGCAAACTGTGGACCATTATCGTGGATGATCCTTCGGGGTAGTCCAAAGCGGTAGATGACGTGATGCTTAAGGAAGCTGATCACGTTTGAAGTCTTGACTTCTATGAGTGGGACAGCTTCCGCCCATTTGAAGAAGTAATCAGTGATCGCAAATATGAAGCGATGTCCTCGGGAGGAAGATGGGGTGATTGGACCAATGATGTCCATTCCCCATGCTTCGAATGGCCAGGACGCCACCGTCGGATGTAGAAATTCGGATGGTTGGTGAATGAAGTTCGCGTGGACTTGGCAGACTTTGCACTTTCTAGCATAATCTATCGCATCTGCCACCATTATGGGCCAATAGTAGCCCATTCGTCGAAGGCGATCTTGCAATTTAGGACCAGGCTGGTGGGCCCCGCAGACACCGTCGTGAGCTTCTCGTACGGCTTCTTTGGCTTCTGTATTTGACAGACACCGAAGCAGTAATCCGTCAAAGGAGCAACGATACAGTATTTTCGTCTTTGTATCGTAGAAGAATCTAAGAGAACGCCGTCTGATGGAAGTGGCTTCCTTTGGGTTCTCGGGCAGGATGTCGTAGACGACGAAGTCGATGAATGGTTGTCTCCAATCTGGGGCATCATCGATCGTCTGTGCGGAATAACTCGCCACGAATTGTACATTATTTTTGGGACAGACCAGTTCATGGCCTACCACATCCACTGATCGGCGATCATAATTCGGAACTGCTAGGGAAGCGGCAAGACCGGCTAAGGCATCTGCTTTGATATTTCGGAGTCTGGGGACATGTTCGATGAAGAACCCCTTGAATGACGAGATGATGTCAATCGCTATTTGGTGATAAGGGATCATATCTTCGTGGCGGACTTCATATGAGCCCCGGATCTGATTGACGATTAGCTGGGAGTCGCCATATGCTTCAAGGTATTCTACCCCCAGCTCTCTTGCAAGTTGGAGGCCAATGACCAGAGCGTTATACTCGGCCACATTGTTAGAGCAGGGCTCGGTGAGGGAATAAGCGCGGTTAATCACCAATCTGGAAGGAGAGACTAGTACTACCCCGACTCCGACGACTATATTACCTTTAGGTCCAGTCCTCGAAGCACCGTCGAAGAACATTCGCCATATATTCTCGTGAGAGGTTGCATGCGAGTTGGCGACCTCATCTGGGATCTTTTCATATATCCTGGAGGACTCCGAGCCCGGGTGGGCTGCTAAGAAGTCTGCCAGGGCTTGACCTTTGAATGCCTTTTGTGGGATAAAAATCATATGATAAGGGGACAGCAATATTGCCCATGTAGCAAGGCGAGAGCTGAGTGCCCCTGGTTTAGTCATGAGGACTCTGAGAGGGTTGACTCGTGAGATCACATGTATCGTTTGTCCGGTGACATAGTATCACGTTTTCTGAATGGCGAACACCAGGACGAGGCATTCCTTCTCCACAGTGGTATCGGTGCTCTGGCCTAATCATCATTCGACTGAGGTAATATATGGCCTGTTCATGGCCTGCGTCGTTGTTCTGTGCCAGCAGAGCCCCGAGGGAGTGTTCTATTGCTCGTACATATAGCAGGAATGGTTTTCCAGGAACAGGAGCCACCAGAACTGGAGGATTTGACAAATATTCTTTGATGCTGTCGAAAGCACGCTGGCATTCCTCGTCCCATACGAATAAGACTTCTTTCTTCATGAGGTGCGTGAATGGTCGGCATCGCCCGGAGAGGTTGGAAATGAACCTTCTGATATAAGCGAGCCTCCCTTGAAGGCCTCTGAGTTCGCGAAGATTTCTCGGGAGATCCATCTCCATGATTGCTTTTGTCTTCTCAGGGTCTACATGGATACCCTTTGCAGTTATGATGAAGCCCAAGAACTTCCCGCTGGATACGCCCAGAAAGGACTTCGTAGGGTTCATTTTCAAATTGTGCGCTCGTATTAAGTCGAATACCGTCCTTAGATCCTGCAGATGGTCTCCCTTGCTACGACTCTTAACGGCAATATCGTCAACATAGCACTCCACCGTCTTGCGTAAGTGGTCTCTAAAATGATGCTCATGGCTCTTTGATATTTGGCGCCAGCATTCTTTAAACCGAAAGGTATGACCGTGTAGCAGTACGTGCCAATCGGTGTTCGAAATGATGTATGTTTTTCGTCGTCAGGAGACATTTTGATTTGGTTATACCCCGAGAAGCCATCCATGAATGACATACGTTCGAAGCCGCAGGTGTTGTCGATCATGATGTCGGTGATAGGAAGGGGGAATTCATCTTTGGGGCATGCCTCATTCAGATTGCGGAAGTCGATGCAGATTCGAATCTTCCTATTCTTCTTGAAGACAGGTACTATATTGGCGACCCAATCGGGATGTTGCTCCTCATGAATGAAACTGCTGGCTATCAGTTTGTTGACTTCAGCTTCGATCGCGTCCATGATGCCTGGGCGGAAGCGTCGCTGTTGTTGCTTGACTGGGTTCGCATCTGGTCGAATATTGAGTTTGTGAAGAGCAATGTCGGGATTTAATCCTGGCATGTCTTCATAGCTCCAGGCGAACATATCAATGTATTCTCTGACAAGTTCTAGCAGCGACTCCCGATCCTCGTCTGTTAGGCTTTTACTGACGAAAATTGGTTTTGGAGAAAATTCGCTGCCGACATCCACTTGTATGACCTCATCTTCAGTAGGAGGCTCTCTCTGTTTGAACCATTTTTCCTATTGTGCGTCCAACTACTGGGCCCACGGTTCTAGCTTGAGGATTTCGGGGATGTCTTCGTCTTCTTCGTAAGCGTCTGCGAATGCCATGTTGACCGTCATGACTTGTCTGAAAATGTCTCCGATGCTGGTATCTGAGTCAGAAGTTGGTGACCCGGTTGAATGTTATTGCCAGTCGCATTCTTCATCTGAACTCTCGGGGGTCGTAGTGGGCGTTACATACCCAAACCCCCACCGAGTTTTGTTATAGTAATCCCGTAGTTTACCCACCAGGACTGGCGGCTTCAAAGGTAATCGTCGCCCAGTGCCGCAGTTTAAACCTGGTATCGTTTCCAGAACATACCCCTGTTTTTGCATGAGATATTTGGATTGTGGGCTATACAGATACAGAGGCAGTCTCCCGGCATCTGACCCGAGGTCGATTTCCTTTGTGGTGGAGGGATGCGGGCTATTTGTCCGGCCGAAGATGATTGGATGGTCCCCTCCTTCGATTATTCGGTAAGCGTCTTCTACTGGAGCAAGCTGGATCACGGTGTACACATTTGTCACTTGTGTGTGCAGGTGAGTTCCTATACCGTGTTCCATAGCATACATTGTGCATTGCTTACTGAGCTCGGTATAGTTCAAAGATAACCCTTTATTGATGAAGTAAGGTATCTTTTCTAAGGGGATTACATCATCAGCGGAGGGAACATCAGTGTGGGCAGCCACATACTTGGCTAGCTCTGGTTCCTCTTCGGCTACCCCCTGTGTGAATGAAGACTGAGAGGATGACCTGGGAAGCTTGATTGTTAGTGGTTCAGTTGATGGAGTTGAGCGTGGAGTTGTTGGCAAACTAGCGTCCCCCAGTTTGGCACTCGAGGTGGAGCGAGGAGTTGTTGGCAGACTAGCGGCCCCCAGTTTGGCACTCGAGGTGGAGCGAGAAATGGTCGGTTTGCTAGAAGTGTCAGACCTTGTGTCGGGGTGACGACCCTTCTTGGAAAGGCGTATCGTCAGTGGCCTATCAGAGGGATTGAGCTTCTCCGTTTGGGGTTGACCGACTCTCGGCAGTCTGATTGTCAACGGCCCCGCTGTGGGTCTCGGCACTTGGCCGGACCTTGGTAGCCGGATTATCATCTGTTCCTCCTGCGTCGAGAGGCTGATCGCGTCCTTCCGCAGAGTGGCAGTAAGGGGTGCGGACCTGCCTGGTTTGCGAGCTTGGAGGTGGATCGTCAGGGGTCCTTCTGATCCCGTGGCTGTCTGAGCTTGTACGTCTCCGTCATCAAGGTGCCTCTTTGATTTTTCGTATAGACAGGAGTCTGAGTAGTAGGATTCGACCCCTTTGAAGGGATCGATATCAGCAAATTCTGTCTTTACGAAGCCGTATTTGTCGACATATTTGAAACATTGGTGTAGCGTGGAAGGCACGATCATATAATCGTGTATCCATGGGCGCCCCAAGAGGATGTTGTAAAAAGTGTCTGCATCTATGACGTAGCAGGTGACTTCGGATTGGAGGTCGCCAATTTGACACTTCAGACGAATCTTTCCAATAGGGTAGCTCCTGCCCGAATTGAAACCGCTGATGGCGGTGTTTGTAGGTGTCAGGTGATGCATTGGGATGCGGAGATGATGTAGCAGACCCTTCGGGATGATGCTTATGGAAGAGCCAGGATCAATGTGCATCTGATCCACCTTCACGTCGCCGATGTATCCTGTGTAGTATAGCGGGCGATCATGTAGGTTTGTTTTGATGAGCATGTCCTACGGAGTGAAGACCATGTTGGGCATTGCTCCCGTGCAGGCGCTGTCTTGGAGATCCATGGGTGAGTCCTCCCCGGTGAGATTGGATTGAGCCAGATAAGCATCGGCATTTGGGAGTGCTTCGCTCAATGCAATACGAACGTCCTTGGAGAGCCTTAGGAGTTCGTATAGTGACAATTTGGCCGGAGTGTTAGCCAATTGTGCTAGGATGTCAAAGTTGTAGGGCCTCTCTAGCCCTTGGGCTGCGTCTTTTCGGAGAGATTTGTCGAAGCGAGTCTCCTTCGACCTAGGCTTGTTGGTCGTTGAAGGCTGAGCCGATCCCGGAGCATCAGTTGTGGTAGGTTGATGATTTTCGGTTGGGTTGTCAACCACATGTTGGGATTGCGCCCCAGACCGTGTGACGACGGCTGTAGCTTCCTCGTTGTCTGCCGAGATTGTGCGGCATGTCCTGACTTTTCCACTTTTCTTCTTGTCGGTGGAAGATGGTGTGGGCCGAGTTACTTCTGACACCAACTCTGGATGGATCCATATGACCTTCCCTCGTGATGTGGTGAGGGGTACTAGACCGGCAGCCTGATCTCGGGGAGGTGGAAGATTGGTAATCTCTATTGTTGCCAGAGGGACGGGGATCACCCCGTCTTGAGTCTCCGTCGGAAGGAAGCTGCCGAATTGTACGGACACCATATTGGCCGCCACGGTTACCTCTTCGAAATCGATGGCCAGAGCGTTCGAATCGATGAGGTTCTGGATGTATCGCTTCAGCTGGTAGCAATCATGTGTAGCATCATGAATATAGCGATGATAATGGCAGTATTTCGGATTCTCCATCTCTGCTGGCCGCGGTTCCCGTCTTGGTGGAGGAAGCTGGATTCTGTCCCCTTGTATGAGCATGTCCAAGATGGGCTTGACGTGACTGTCTTCGAAGGAGTAATCAATTTGCGGCCATTGTTTGTCTGCAGGCTTCGGCTCAGGTTTTTGTGTTGTATCGGCCACCATCGCCTGCTTCCCCTTGTTGTCCCGATTGTTGGAGGGGTTACCCGCATTATCGTTGTTGGGACGCTTGCCCTTGCTTTCTCCTTCCGAGATGTGCAATCCCAGCTGGCGAGCCTTCTTCAGTCGTTCTTCGGTGCTTGTGGCGCTGATGATGAAGGCCTTCCAATCTTTGAATTGACGTTCGCCCATCCAGAGACTGATTGTTGGAAGCAGTCTCTTTTGGCAGATCTCAATCAAGGAGGAATCTGGATTTCCGGAGGGCAGCTTCATGGCGGTTTGGCGGAACCGCTCAATATAGTTCCTTGTCAACTCCTTCTCCCCTTGGACGACATCCATGAGGGTGGACATGGTGACGTCCTGTCCTACTTCGTAGAACCTCTCCAAGAACAGGCGCTTGAAGCCGGCGAAGGAGTGGATGCTGTTGTCCGGCAGATTGCGATACCAGTCGAAGACGACTCCTTCTAATGCCCCAATGAATAATCGAGTGAGGATAGCATCATCATGGGGTAGATGGTCGGTGGTGACCTCGAAGTAAGTGATGTACCGACTTGCTGAGGTTTTGCCATCATACGGGTTGATATTGAACGGCTTATATCTTGGTGGTAACGGAACATCCC
This sequence comes from Iris pallida, assembly GCA_029216955.1. Lineage (NCBI taxonomy): Eukaryota > Viridiplantae > Streptophyta > Magnoliopsida > Asparagales > Iridaceae > Iris > Iris pallida. Next base: position 6,488,506 of record JANAVB010039218.1, read on the forward strand.
TCCATTCAGCAGGGTATGTTTGCCGTATTCTGAGATCTTGAGCGTTTTCTCGGGCATAGAACATGGCTCGGAGCTCCTGGACCTCTCTTCTTACTTTTCGGGTCTCATCTGTCGCGGTAGGGGCTGTTATTTCGGGAGGATTTTTGCCCGAGTTTGGTGCCGCTGAGTTCGAATCTATATTGACCGCAGGGCCCGTATTTTTTGACCAGGCGTACCTTCTTGTAGAGTGGGCAGGGCCGCTTTAATCTCGTCTACAGACTTGACCAAAGCAAGTAATATGGCTTCGAGACTGTCGATGCGCTGGCGATCACTGGAACCACCTTGATTGCTGTCCGTCATGAATACCGTCCTTACATGAGGAGTGATGGAAGAAACGGTGGAGGATGTGCCCTCCGAGTCGTACCCATGTACCGAGAAGTCATCAGGATATGTGGGAATATTCTCTTCTGGTTCGGACTCGGAGGGAACAGTACCCCCAGCCTCAGGGTCTGCTTCGTCTTGAGAGTCATGGATGTCCTCGGGGGCATCGGCATCTGTTGTACCTGATGGGAGAGTTGTTTCCCCGGGTTCGTCTCCTTAAAACACCGGATTGTTGTGGATGTTCGGAGGACTGCTACTCTCAACCCCCAGCGATGTGGATGATAAATTTTCCACTGCAGCAGATTTCGTCTTTGAACGGGTGTGTTGGAATACTCCAGTGGAGGACAACCGTTTAGACGACAGTTTCTTAGCTGTAGTAGTTTAGGTCTTCGGGATGGAGATGCTTGCTTTCTTCCCTCTCCCCTCGGTGAGGACTTTCTGAGTGGAATTACAGGAGACAACAGGAGGTGCCTCGTCTTCTGAGCTCGGACGCTGTAGTCTTTGGAAGACTGACGGCCGATCTTTCGTCACTGCCGCGTTGTTACAACAGCAGATGACGATAATTTGGGTGCAGTGACGTCCAAGCAAGGACTCTTTGCACACCGAAGCCCCATCTCTTTCCTTGCGCTTGTGGAGTATATCCTCACGCAGGTCAGAGGAACCACTCTGTCCGTTCGTCGCCAGGGGCTGGATTCGAGTAGTTCTGTACAACTTTCCATCAGAGGCCCGCGTGATAATCAGCGGGACGCCCCAATGGTCAGAGGTTGGGGCAGCTGACTGGGCTTGGTGAGCCTGCGCTGCCCTAAACTTCCTCCGTTTAGCACTTGCGGGTACGTAATAGGAGGAGTCCAAGTTGAACACCATTGGCTTATCATCCAGATAACCATCATAGTCAGGACCGTACGAGAGACGGTCGAAGACTGATCGAGAGGAGCATAGAATGGACGCTATGCGGCTAGAATCGAGTACCGTGCAGGCTGTCTGTATGCGGTTGTCTTCTGCTGTTGGATGAGTTGTTTTTGAGCGGCTAGGAGTCACGACCGTACAGGCTGGCCGCATGCGGTTGGCAATTGTGGCCGCTTGGGTTTTCTGCAAGCGATTGACTTCCATAGCCGTATGAGTTTCATCCATGTGATTGGCAACTGTAGCCGCATAAGCCATACGGCTGACATATGTGACCGCATGATTTTTCTTCATGCGGCTAGCTGATGTGGCCGCATGAGCTTTTTCCATACGGCTAGCACCCCTATGCGGCTTGGTTCGCGTAGAGTTCCTCTTTGCCCCTGCAAGTCCAGCATCATAGTATTTTCTTCTGCCGGACTTGGGGACAACAGAGTTGTCTACGGTCTGAAGTGGGGCTGCAGAAGAGTCCTTCTCGCCGTCTTGAGCAACAGAGGGCGTCCCGTCGAGGGCTTGGGGAGGAGCAAATGATTTTGGCCTCCACTCTCTGCGAGCCTTCATCGTGCGGGTGCACCTCTGGACCGGGCCAGCGCTTCCTTCACAGAGCATCTCTTCAAACGCCTGCTGGTCGAAGCAGACGACCATCTTTTGTTGCGTGGAGCCAAGTTTGGCTGCATCCGACTGCGTCACCAACTCCTCAGCCATGGAGAAGTTTGTCTCCAGCAGAGTCGCCATCGTGTTTGCCATGAAATATAAAAGAACAGAACAATTATCGGAGGACCGGACTTTTACTTCACGTTACAAACTCGCTTGTACAAAGAAAGCCTAGGGACGAAAACCTAGGTACAGCAGTCTAAGTACAATTGTGTATTTTAGATTCTGGGGGGTGACGATAGAGGCTCGGGAAGGCGACGGCAGCCCTGCCTTACTCCTTGGACGATCGGTATGCAGCCTCGGCTCCTGTGAAGAAGATGGTTGGCGTTGATAAAGAAATGCTCTTCTGGCTCCTCTGTTGCTCTTTCGGCTTCTCTCTCTCTCTCTGTGTATTTTCTCTCTGGTAGCGTATATCTCTCCTTGTCTCTCTCTTCTTCTTTTTTTCGTGTATATTACTAGGGAATGGCACCTTGCTATTTATAATAGTGGGGAGCATCATTAGGGTTTGAATGATTGCTCATTCTCAAAGTGGCGGCGGCCTGATGTATAATCAATCTGGACCATTAATTTTAATCGTGAAGGATCTGGGCCATAGATGGGGATAGCACTGAATCCTGCGAATGATTAATGCTGATTGAGTTAAATCTTCATGATTGGTTGTGTCAAGCTTGGATCTCTCACCACGTGTCCCATTGGTTTGATTATGAATGATATAACCTGATCCCATTAATTATGAGGATATGGTCATTGGGATCTGGTAAATCTTTGCATCTCATAATCATCTTTGCTGCCAGCTGTCGTTGAATCTCTGCCACGTGTCTTAATGATGGACTCTGCCAAAGCCGTATGACATCCATGAACCGCATGAGATAGCATCTCGGCGAACCGCATAGGTATAGTATTTGCGAGCCGCATGAGATGGTTTCTTGGTGAACCGCATAAGTGTAGTAATTATGAGCCGCATGGGATGGCTTTTTGGTGAGCCACAGGAAGACGATCCTTACCAGCCGCATGAAGCTGTTCTTCACTGGAGCCGCATGGGAGTAGCCACGTGTCAATCTCGGATCACGTCAGAGATTTTCTCCTATTTTCCAAAAGTCTGTCATTATGGCAGGGCCATTATGATACTTTATGTCAGAGTCGTCAGCTGTCAAATCATGACAGAGCATTAAATAGGCAGACTGCTCGATGGCCAGCTGTGTGAAGGGGTCTCGTAGGTACACTTGGCATTGAGCCGTATATCTCCGCGAGCCGCATGTACTTTTGAACCATATGCGGCTGGGGGACTCTTTGAACCGCAGGACTGTCCCTATGTAAGCCGCATGGGCTCTCCTGTCCGAGCCGCATGAGACTAAGAGTCTCTCTGAACCGCATGGGACTGCTCCTGTACGAGCCTCATGGGGTTCTTCTGTTCTGAGCCGTATAGATCATCGTTCCGATATTTTCCATGCTTCTACAAGTTCATCTTCTCCAAAATTCCGAGAAGAAGAACACCATGAAAGCCAAGTTCTCAAGCTCCATAACTCCATCATCCGGAGCCCAAATCCGAACTTCCATAGGTCAAAATGGGGTAGAACGAAATTCTCTACAACATGGAACCATCAAAACACGAAAATAACAATATTAAGTAGATCAAAACCCAAGAAATCCGAAAATAATGTAAATATAGATCTACAAGAATCTAGCCATGGAAAGTAAAAAATGCCAAGTACTAAAGAGTGATAGAATGCTGCAAGGAAGAGAATGGAACAATAAAATTTGGGTTCCTCTATGAAGCAAGTTGCACTTGCCTAGACCTTCCTGGTAGGTGGAGAGTTAAGGAAGGAGAAGAAGAAGAGTAATGAGGAGAGAGAAGGAGTTGGGGTTAATAAATGGTTGTGATGGTAGGTAGGGGTTCATGCTAGCCCAAACTAAGCCAAAACCAATCCAAGCCCAACCCGAACCAAGCCAGGCCAAACTGAGCCAATACAAGAACCCAAGACTATCTAACTAGGACAAGTCGAAATACGGGTCTAAGATACGTACACGTATATAGAATACGTAATACAAACCATGGGCATTACAATATGTGGGCTAAGGAAGTTTGTGACTTAAGCCGCATGAGTCTCATGCGGCCTCATATGGTCAAAAACTGAGAGACTCATGCGGCAAGACACGTGGCAGGCTGACCAAGTCTTAACAGCCCAGATTTGCTGCAATAAAATCTCAACAAATCGATAGATGACGGCCAAAGAGCGGGTCTTCACGTGCTAATTAGCCTCGTGGCCACAGGCCATCTATGCGACTCAACATACATACTACTATAAATAGCAGGGTGCCACACCCCTACAAAAGGCTGGCAACCTTCGAAAAGCAATTTCTTCAAGAACTAAGGACTGCGTCAGATATTCCAAGGAGTAAGGCAGAGTTGATAACACTTTCCCGAGCCTCTACCGTCACCCCCCAGAATTAAAACTAAACAATTATACATAGATTGTTTCCTAGGATTTCTTTCTAGGCTTTTCTTTGTACAAGCGAGTTTGCAATCAATTTCAGTATTCCTGTAATACCTGTCTTTGATTTTTTAATGGAAAATACGATGGCGACTCTGCTGGAGACGTCCTTCTCTTTTAAAGAAAGTTGGTGATGTAATCTGACGCATCCAAGCTCGGCTCTACACAGCAGATGCTTGTGGTTCATTTTGACCAACAAGCCTTCGAAGAATTGCTCTCTGAAGGGAGTGCCAGCCTGTCACAGAAGCGAGCCAACCCAAAGAGGACTCGCAGGACGTCGATGCATAAAACTGTTGCCTCCGACCAAATTCTCGAAGAAGCTCCTTCTGCAGCCCAAGACGGTGACCAAAGGTCTCTTGCGGCTTTGCTTCCGACCACAGAGGACACCACTGTACCTAAATCCAGCAAAGAAAAATACTACGATGCTGAGTTTTTGGATGAACAAGGAAAATCCATGTGGACAAAGTAGAAGCCGTATAAGAGAGATGGGTTGTTTGTCCATGCGGCAGCCAACTCTGGCCGTAGGCAAATAACTCATACGACAGCCAACTCTGGCCGCAGACAGACAACTCATACGACAGCCAACTCTGGCCGCAGGCAGACAACTCATGCGATAGCCAACTCTGGCCACAGGAAGATGACCTATGTGGCATCCAATTCTGGACGCAGAAATATAGCCCATGCGGCAGCCAATCCTGGCCTCAGACAAGATGTCTCATGCGGCCCTGTCAGAAGCTCTGTGTTCAACCGCCTCTCATGCGGGCCCGACTCCATGCGGCCCATTAAGAATGTAGGATGTATCAATCTGGACTCTTTTTACTATGCGCCTTCGGGCGCTAAGTCAAAAAAGTCTAAGGAAGTGTGGGCCGAACAAGCCTAATCAACTGTCCAAGTTACTGACTGTCAGTGGAGCCCGTTAACTGTTATACGGGCTCTTGATAGAAAATTGTACAGAACCACCCGCGTCCAGTCCCCTAGGGCTAACGGACCGGATGGGTCTTTAAAGTCTCCCTCCAATGATCCAGAGCAAGTTCTTTTACTAGCCACGGATCAGGGAGCAAACATGATACCTAAGTACCCGTGCGCTCGGGATACCCGAGTCCACAAGTTTGGTGCAAAGGTAGATCAGCTTGCTACCGACTTGCGTGAGATGATTACTCACAAATGCAAGGTGGCAGCATTGGCATGTAATGAGTCCCTCTCGAGACGTCATTGCATCCGAGTCATCATCAACTGCTGCTGCGACAAATCAGCAGCACCTGAAGGTCGACAGTCAGTTTTCCAACGACTGCAGCATCCTGCACCTGTCCGACAACAACTCAAGAAATAGGTGCAAATTTTGGGGGATGAGGAGTTTCCTTTCTTCTCATGTAATTCAACTCAAAAGGTTCCTCCTGGCAAGGGAGGAAAGAAGACAGGCTATTCCAGCCCGGCAATCTCAGCCAGTATTGCAAGGAGACCCTTATCTGGAGGGTTCCCACCGACAACCACAGGGGGTGTCTATTTAGGCACTCGATCCAAAAAGAAGCTTCCAACACCCGGGGGTGCACCTTCAGCCTCCTCAAGGGTAGATGAAGCTGGGGGTAGCAGTCCCCTCAATATATGTGGCAACCCGATGTACCAAGAGCACATACAGGGGGTAGAGGTCCCCTAGAACTGTGCAACAGACTTGGACTTCCCTGAGGGCCGCCACCATCACTAAGATGATGCGGCTTCCTGCACAGGGGGTAGCACCCCTTCCGAGTACGAGGAAGATGATATTCCGACATTCTTCGACGATTTCTCTATACAAGGGTACGGCACAGAGAACACCTCTGCTACGATCTCTTCCACCTCTACCTACGTGAGGACAGTCTTTATGGTTGACAATGATCATGAAGCGTCTTCTGATCGACAACGTCTATAAGTACTTGAAGCCATGCTCCTGTCCTTGGTCATGTCTGTAGTCGAAATCAAAGCCGCCTTGCCAACTCAACCATCAAGGACGCCCGGACAAACGAGCTTGGGACCCGCAGTCAATGCAGACTCCAATACGACCGCTCCTCCTTTAGGTGATGATCCTTTAGGAGCATTCATTCCTTCAGCTGTGGACGAAGCCAAGGAGGCAAAGGGGGAAGTCCAGGAGCTTCGAGCAATGTTCAATGTCGAGACTCCTCTCGGGACCTTAGAATATGGCAACCGTATCCCGTTGCATGGAGAGATGTGCCTTTTTCACTATGGTACAAGCAGTTTTATATCAATTCATATGACGAGAAGACCTCTGCTAGTCGGTACATTACTTACTTTGAAGTCACAACCGACCACTTGCCGCATAGTGATGCCATCCTCACACGATTATTCATCGGAGCATTAGAGGGGATCGCGTTCGACTTGTACCGCAACCTTCCCTACAATTGCATCCATTCTTTTGACAGCTTCAAGCACATGTTCCTGGAAAGATTCTACGAAGTAGGACATGATGTAACGATGTCATCTCTCATGGACGTTGTTCAGGGAGAGACGGAGCTAACAAGGAACTATATCGAGCGGTTCCGCCAAACCGCAATGAGATTGCCCCAAGGCAATCCCGAGAGCTCCTTGATTCAAATCTGCCAGAAGAAGTTTCTCCCCGCAAGTAGCCTCTGGATGGGTGACGATCAGTTCAGGGATTGGATGACCTTCATCATAAGTACTACCAATGCAGAGATAAAATTGAAGAAGGCTCGCCAATTGGGATTACACATCCCAGACGGAGAGGATAAGGACAGACGTCCTGGTTCAACCTCCAGCAACAACAACAGTGGCGCCACCTCCAACCAGGATAATAAGGGCAAACAGGCCATGGTCGCTGATGCGACCCAGAAGCCCGAACAAAAACAGGCGGAAGGTTAGTGGCCCAAGGTGAATTACTTATTTGATGATAGTCATGTCAAACCTATCTTCGATATGCTCTTGTAAGGGGTTAGGATCCAGCTCCCTCCACCAAGGCACGAGCCCCGAGCGACAGAAATAGAGGACCCTAAATATTGTCACTTCTACCGCTATGTCCATCATTATACTCATGACTGCTTCCAATTAAAGCGGTACATTCAGAGTCTTATCGACTCTAAAGCTTCCGACAGAGCATACAAGATAGTCACCAGTTGGTCAGGACGACAATAGAGCTGGTGGCTGCTCAGCCACAGGGAGGTCAGATGTAGCCGTATCAGCCGAGGACTCCAGACATCAAATCCTTTAAGAAGATGGGACCCCGGGACTTTAAGGGAACATAGGGCATCATATACGCTGACGATTTGATAGAGCACATTGAGGAGATATTCCGATTGGCACAGATACCAGCTAGATTATATATCGAGGCAACAGCCAGTCAGATGTAGGACTTGGCCCGTACTTGGTACCAGACGGACCCGAGGGTTGGTACAGCCAATCAGACTTGGACAACGTTCAAGAAACTGTTCAAGGAGAAATTCTTTTTCGATAAAGCACTCGGTGCCTTGGAGGCACAGTTCGAGAGTTTGGTTCAAGGGAACCAGATCGTTGAGGAATACGCCGAGGAGTTATGCCGTTTGGGTAGATTCTTTGAGGATCTTACTGAGGCCGGGAAGGCGAGGAGGTTCCGCAGGGGTTTGATCAGGGAGATCAGGTCGTATACCAAGATCGACCGCGATGCCACTTTCGAACAGATTCTGGTAGGAGCTATGGCAGCGGAGGACGATCTTGGGCTGAAGGAGAAGAAGATGCGAGACACTCAGGGAGCTAGTGGCAGTGCAGGCCCGGCCAAGAGGCTTCGCTTACAGATTCAGCAGCAGCACCCGCAGCAGATGCCACACCTACAGATTCAGCAGCAGTATCAGCAGCCAAGGGTCTGCTTTCAGCAGCGGCAGTTTCAGGCCCATGTACCCTTTCAGCAGGCACAACAGCCACAGAGGCAGCAGCAGGCCCAAGGACAGCAGCTTGTTATCATTTGCCCTTTCTGCAAGAGAACAGGGCACGATTGGAGTGAATGCCGGAAGAGGCTGGGCATATGTTTACTTTATGAAGGATCCGATCATCGGCAGAAAGAGTGTCCTGAGTCTTTTGGACAGACGGTTCAGGGAGCAGGAGCTAGGGCTCCAGTAGGCTAGCAGAAGGGATTACCCTTACCGACTCAGCAAGAGAGGTACATGCAGCATCAGCAACAGGCCAGGGGAGGCCAGCAGGGGAGAGCTTTCGCCAGGACAGTCGAGAATACTCAGTGTAGGAACGAAATCGTAAAGCACAATACTCTAGAGGGGGGTGAATAGAGTTGGCAGCAGAAATATGCTAATTAAAAATGTTAGTAGCAAGATCACAGAATAATAATCACAACTAAATAATGTACAGGCAGAGATAAGAAAGCAAACGCAAAGACAGCGATGTATACTGGTTTTCCTCTGTTGAGGACTAATCCAGTCGGTAGAACTCTTGCTACCAGTTGAATCCACTATTGGCAAAACCGTAAGTTTTCTTACGAAGTCCTTGCAACTTCTACAACGCGAGCTTTAATACGAAGAGCTCGTCAAACTTCAATTGTGAAGAGGTATTCTTCAATCAAGCCTTCTGATTACAATCTCTCAGAAACTTCTAGATCGCACCGCACTGGCAAATCGACTAGAGGATTGTAATTGGCTTGGGATCTGAAATTTAAAGCTCAAGAAAACTTATTGGAAGACTGAAAGCTTTAGATAGAGAGAAGATTAAAAGTGAATGAGTGAGTTAAAATGATCGAAATCCTTCTCTATTTATAGGAATTTCAAAGACAAAATTCTGGCAGAATTCGGGCAGAATTCGTGCAGAACTCGATTAGGAAATCTCGGTCAAATCCGCAACTGCAGGAGGACCAAGTTCCAGAGAATTCAAAAATCAAAACGGCCACTAACCGAACTCTGGCCGAACTCTGGCCGAGTTCTGTCAGGGTTAGGTTAGGTTTTTAAAATTAGTTTTTAGAGATTTTTGAAAACCTTTTTGAAGCTTTTGTTAATAAGAATATTTTTCAAAACTAAGGACATTTTAAAAATATTTTGAAATCATTTTGGAATAGCCTATTTGCCAGTACGACTCGGTATACAACGTATTCCTAGACTCAATAAAATAAAAAATATATTGCTCAAAGAAGTACAGACTCGAACAGGCAAACATTACTTTGGTCTTGAACTGTGTAGATAGCTGTTCTTGATCATGTCCAAGAGTCCAATACATCCTGACTAGCTTCATATATCCAGACAGAGTTTGATAAATTATTAAAATCAGTTTGACCGTATGACCAATGGGCCAACAATCTCCCCCATTTTGATAATTGACAAACTATGAATGATATAACATTTAAGCTTGAAATAAAATCAAAAATTGTTCATGTCCTATATTTTCTCAAAAGAATGTTAGATCTTTATTTTTCTCCCCCGTTGTCATTTAGCAAAATAATTGTAAAAGAGAAAAACTCCCCTGAAATCAATGCATAAATAACAAACAGTAAAGAAACACAAAAAAATAATCATGATAAATGATAAAAATAGTAAAGAAAATTTGAATGACATCACAGGCATGTATTTATCTCAGGCAGTTTATAATAAAACAAAAAATATTTCACAGGCAGTTTATAATAAAGAAGCAGATAAAGATGCTAAGTAAATAAGTAAACTGATGTGAATCATAAACAATAAAATCCATAAAGATGAAATGATGTCCAAGAGACATAAAAATATCCAGTACAAGTCCTCAAAAGAAATACTGATAATAAAGTCTAAAGACAGAAAAACTTGGAATGTCGGAGCATTTCCAAGTATACAGTAGATAATGTCTAAGTCTCAAAAATCAACTAACATATCACAACTCCTCATCATCATCATCATCATCATGACCAGTATGTCCAGAAGGACCATCTGCAGAGGTACCCGCGCCAGAAAGGTGAGGAGGAGCGCCAGTGTAAAACTCACCAACATAATCTCGAGAAGCACGGTCAAAACGGTACCAATCATATGCGTTATCGGGCTGAAAGTAGGCATGAACAGCCTCATCCTCACAGCGGTAACCAGAGAAAGCTGGATCTCTAGGAATGGAACCGGCAGAATGTCCAGTCTGGGCGAATCGAAGATCAGCTAAAGAATTTACAATCCCCTGATAATGGGTAACGTCGCGGAACTCACGTTCGCGAGCCATGTCCGTCATCGAGACGTACAAATCTGAAAGGTGCTAGTGTATGCCCTCAAATGTTATAGCATACTGCTGAGGAGGTGGAAGAGGTAGAGCAGTAGCAGGGGCAGTAGGAGGAGCAGCAGCAGTCATACTACGACGAAACAGAATTTAATATGATATTGCAGTAGAACAGTCTAATGACATTAGTTGCTACGGGGAAACAGAATTTAACAAAATATTGTAACCCTAATGACTCAAAGAAAGGTCGGTGTTCTGGAAATACAGTCCACTTGATGGGAGTGCCTGTGCATATGGATCTCATAGAAAAATCTCCATACCACAGTAGGGCTTGCTCTAGGGTTTGAAAGTAAAACCCGTCGAACGCGCCATCGCTAGATTGGACTGGCAAAAAGAAGAAATCCGTAGGTGGATTCGAAGATGAACCTTCCTCACTCGGATTGGTTGTCTTCTTCCTCTTGAAGGGGTTAAATCCCTTAGGTGCCATTTGTACAAAATAAGTAAATAGCACGAAATTGAAAGGTGGGGAAATACGAAGTTATACCTCCCGAAATTTGAATATGTTGTAGAGAACGACGAACTCCGCACGAATTCAACGTTTGGATTAATTTCACCACTTGGATTGGAAGATAAGGGGTGGTGAAGAACTAGGGTTAGGGGGTTCTCTCGCGCGACTGCTGTTGCTGTTTGATGAAGTTTGGAAGCAATGAAGAAGAAAGGGTCTCGGGTTCTGGTTATATAACCTGATACCTTCAACCGAACTCGGGTCGAATTTGGTCCGAAGTCTGGCCGAATTCGCCTGGGGTTGGTTTGAAATACTTTCTTTTTTATTGGCTCATTTCAAATATTTAATTCAAAGATTAGAAATTTTGACATTAAAAAAAATATAATTAATATTATTTTATAAATTAAATTTTGTTACATAGCGACTGTTTTAGATTAATTGTAGGAGTACTGTCCCAGCTGGCGGAGGTTCACCGGGGAACTCTTAAGTACCGCTTCGCTTCAATCGTAGTTGTGGTGATAGACAGACTCTTTATTGGCTTGTCTCTAACACAGTTTTTGTATATTGAAATAAAATCATAAAATAAAATCAATTAATATTATTGACGTCCAAAATTCCTAATTCTCGACGTAAATAATTGAAACGATCTTCTGCTACAGGTTTTGTGAAAATATCAGCTAATTGATTCTCGGTATCTATGTATACAAGGTCAATATCTCCATTTTGATGATGATCTCTAAGAAAATGATGTCGAATCTCGATAGGTTTTGTACGAGAATGACATACAGGATTCTTAGTCAAATTAATAGTGCTCGTGTTATCACAAAATGGGAATATATGTATAAAATAAATCATAGTCTTCTAAGGTTTGTTTCATCCACAAAATCTGAGCACAACAACGTCCTACGGCGATATACTCAACCTCTGTTGTTGATAGGGCTACAGAATTTTGCTTTTTACTAAACCATGAGAGTAAAGCCTTGCCTAAGAAATGACATGTGCCACTGATACTTTTTCTATCAACTTTGCATCCGGCAAAATCTGTATCCGAATAACCAATAAGGTCAAAGGACTTAGTTTTGGGATACCATAAACCAGCAGAAGAAGTGCCCTTAAGGTATCGAAAGATACGCTTAACTACTCACAGATGTGATCCTTTGGATTAGCTTGAAAATGTGCACACAGGCAAATACTAAACATAATATCTGGACGACTAGCAGTTAAATAAAGTAAACTACCGATCATACCTCAATACTTACGTGTGTCGACCGGCTTGCCTTGTTTATCAATATCAAGCATTGTTGAAGTTTCCATCGGAGTGCCAATAGGTTTGACATTGTCCAGATCAAACTTCTTTAGCAGATATTTTGTGTACTTGGCTTGATTTACGAACATCACATTATCAGTTTGTTTGATTTGCAGTCCAAGAAAGAATTTCAGCTCTTCCATCATGCGCATCTCAAACTCATTCTGCATACACTTAGAAAATTCTTGACACAGAGATTCATCAGTAGATCCAAATATGATATCATCAACATAGACTTGTATTAAAAAAAGCTTACCATTAAAGGACTTAATAAAAAGTGTAGTGTCAACCTTGCCTTTTGAAAAACCGTTGTCAAGTAGAAAAGAGCTTAGACGATCATACCAAGCACGAAGGGCTTGTTTCAAACCGTATAAAGCTTTCTTCAACTTGAAAATATGATCAGGGTTTTTAAAATCTGTAAAACCTGGAGGTTTTGCTACAAAAACTTCTTCTTTAATAAAACTATTTAAAAATGCACGCTTGGCATCTATTTGAAATAATTTGAAATTATGAAAACATGTAAATGCACATAACATGCGAATGGATTCTAATCTCGCAACTGGGGCATAAGTCTCATCGTAGTCGATACCTTCTTCCTGATTGTATCCTTGAGCTACGAGTCGAGCCTTATTACAAGTCACTAAACCATTCTCATTTAGTTTATTTTGGAATACCCAACGGGTGCCAATGACCGGATGATCAATAGGCTTGGGAACAAGTTTCTAAACTTGATTCCGTTCAAATTGGTTTAATTCCTCTTGCATAGCATCTATCCAAAAACTATCACTACATGCTTCATCAATAGTTTTGGGTTCTAGCTGTGAAATGAATGCAACACTAGAAACAATATCTCTACTGGATGTACGAGTACTTACACCTTTGGTAATGTCACCAATTACCAAATCCTTTGGATGATCAGCCGTAAATTTTAATCTTTTCGGCAGATTCTGAAGGTAGCTGGTTCCTGGATCTTCTCTAGGAGGATCAGCTAGTGTCGAGCTTGGTTGAGAATCAGCTGTTGTTGAGCTTGGTACAGTTGGATCTTCATCATTGTCATCGATAGTCATTTGATTCAGTTCATCAAAAGTGACGTTGATTGACTCTTTGATGATCATGGTTCGTTTGTTGAAGACTCTGTATCCTTTGCTCTTGGCCGCATAACCTAAAAATATACCTTCATCGGCCTTTTCGTCAAACTTTCCCAAATTGTCTTTTATATTAAGAATAAAGCACTTACAACCAAATATTCTAAAATATGAAACTGATGGAATTCTATCAAACCATAACACAAATGGAGACTTCTTCGATTTGGGTCGAATTAGAACTCTATTGAGAACAAAACAAACTGTATTGACAGCTTCAGCCCAGAAATATTTGGGAGACTAAACTGGTTTAACATTACTCTGGCCATTTCGGATAGAGTTCTGTTCCTAAGTTCCACAACTCTATTTTGTTGTGGAGTCCTAGGGTAGGAGAACTCGTGTACAAAATTGTGTGTGTCACAAAATTGCTCAAACTCTGCATTCTCGAATTCGCCTCCATGATCGCTTCTAATACGAGTGATCATGTAACCTTTTTTATTCTGTACTTTCTTGTAAAAGTAGACAAATTCGGATAATGCATCATTCTGGTGTGTCAAAAAGTATACCCACGTGTACCTAGAGAAATCATCTACAATTATAAAAGCATAAAGCTTACCTCCGAGGCTAGCAACTCTGCTAGGACCAAATAAGTCCATATGAAGCAATTGTAGAGGTCTAGTAGTACATATTGTATTTACTGAGTTGAATGTAGATCTGGTAGCTTTGTTCTTTTCATATTGACTGCATACCGAATCCTTCTTGAATGTAATGTCCGGTAAACTGCGTACTAGCTTCTTTGTGGATAATCTTGAGATTGTGTCCATATTTGCGTGACCGAGTCTCATATGCCACAGATGAGTCTCATCACCTTTAGCCATTAAGCATCTACCTGAAATGTTAGTTTCTTCCAACAAATAGAAAACATATATGTTGTCTTCCCTGATACCTTCAAAGATAGTACTACCAGTTGAGCTATCAACTATAGTACATTTGTCTTTTCCAAAGTTGTTGCCATAACCATGATCCGCTAAATGACTTATGCTGAGTAGATTATGTTTCAACTCGGTAACCAGACAGACATCCTTAATTACAGGATACGGAGACTTACCAACATCACCGATACCAATGACATACCCTTTCAAGTTATTACCGAAGAAACATAACCTTCCTTCTTCTTCTTCGACAGCATTGCAAACAATGTAGCGTCACCGGTCATATGCCGTGAACAACCGCTGTCGAGGATCCATTTGCTTTTAGCATGTGAAGGGTGTTCCACCTACAAAATAATTTGCAGATGAAACTTTTGGTACCCATTTCTTGTAGGGTCCTGAAATGTTAGCCTTTGGTATCCAAACATAAATATTTAAATCAACAAGCTTTCTGATTCTACATGTAGGTAAAATATGACCAATGAGGCCACAATAATGACATTGTGTATGTTTAGTGTTGAAAGCTGAGTGGAGTGCATGGTTGGTAGGTTTGGGTTTTCTAGTATAGAAGAAAGCATACCTATAATCATGTTTGGGCTTAACCTTTTGGGGTAAAGGTTTGATAGGGTTTGGTCTGACAGTGTTTGGCTTAGAAATGTTTCAATTTTTCGGTAAGTGACACGTGTTAGGGAAGAAAGCAGCAGTCTCAGGCTGTTTTCCTAACCTAATTTACAATCTTTTGGAAGTGTCATACAACTTAGTATAATCAGAAGTGAGTGTTTCTATTCTGATTTGTGCACTTTGAAGACTTTTCTTCTCTTTAGAAAGTCCTTCTTTGAGTTGGTCAATAACTTTGTCTTTCTCTTCAGATAACTTGGTAGTCTCGTGTAATAAGAGCATGATAGAGGAAAGCTCACCAGACTCACTAACATTATTTCTAACCTCAGCTAGTAGGTCGGTAAGTCTTCTTGTTTCTCCTTTATACTCTTTGAGTATCTTCTTAGAGGTCTGATATTTGCTACGCAGTTTCCTGTAATCACTTATCAATTCACTGAAGGCATCTCCTAGTTGCTCAAAGGTGAAGTCATCATATGTATCAACTACAGGTTCAGTAGGTACCTGATCGGATGCCATAAAGCATACGATTGCAGCGTCTTCTAATTGTTCGTCTTCTGAGTCGCTAGCTTCACTTTCATGCCATATGCTGGTGTTGGCATATCTCCGAGATGTTGATCTCTTCAGGTTCCTTTTTTTATACCTGTTGCTCTTCTTGCTTGATGATGAGTTTGTAGGACAATCCTTCTTCAAGTGTCCCTTCTTCTTGTAGCTATAGCAGACAGCATCATCTTGATACCAATTGTTACTACTGTTGCTTTCTTTGGCTCTCTTCTCATATCCCATGAATCTTTTGAATATCCTTGCTAGGAGTGCTTGATCTTCAGCATCAGATTCACTGCTGTCTGAATCACCTTCAGCAGCTTTTCTGTGCTGAGCCTTGAAAGCGATCGTCTTCTCCTTTGGTGAAGGCTCTTCAAAATCTTGTAGCTCCAGTTCATGAGTGCGTAGCTTACCCATGAGTACTTCGAGGGACATGGTTGTGAGGTCGTTCCCTACAATGATTGCAGTAGCCTTTCGAATCCAGTTCTTGGTAAGTGCTCGCAGGAGTTTGCGAACCTTTTCATGGTTACTGTACTCTTTGCCTAGGGAGGACAAAGGATTTACAATATCCAAGAATCTTTCGAACATCTGAGTAACTGTTTCGTTGGGCTTCATCTTGAACACCTCATACTCTTGAGTAAGTCTGCTGACCTTTTATTCTTTGACTTGCGTCATGCCTTCATGTGTGACTTCAAGAAGCTTCCGCACTTTATTAGCCGTTGGGCAGATAGATACCCTGTTAAATTTAGTCTCTCTAAAGCACAAAATAGAGCGTTAATAGCACGTTCGTCAAGACTGGCCTTTTTTTTTTCTCCTCTGTATATCTGTTATGGGGTTTTTCAACTAGAACTCCATCAACATTTATACGAGGTGGCTTTAGATAGCCCTCAATAACAATAGACCATAAATCAAAGTCAAGAGATTTCAAGAAGAAACTCATCCGTATTTTCCAATAGGTATAGTTCTTACCATCAAACAGTGGAGGTCTGTTTGTGGCCTGGCCCTCAGTTGTGAATTTTACAGTTGCCATGTGTTGTGTTGTGCTGTGATCTATATAACAATTAATTAAAAGAATAAATAATTGTAATTTCACCTTGCTTTACTTGTAACACCTGCTCTGATACCAATTGTAGGAACGAAATTGTAAAGCACAATACTCTAGAGGGGGTGAATAGAGTTGGCAGCGAAAATATGCTAATTAAAAATGTTAGCAGCAAGATCACAGAATAATAATCACAATTAAATAATGTAAAGACAGAGATAAGAAAGCAAACACAAAGACAACAATGTATACTGGTTTCCCTCTGTTGAGGACTAATCCAGTCGGTAGAACTCTTGCTACCAGTTGAATCCACAATTGGCAAAACCGCAAGTTTTCTTACGAAGTCCTTGCAACTTCTACAACGCGAGCTTTGATACGAAGAAGTCGTCCAACTTCAATTGTGAAGAGGTATTCTTCAATCAAGCCTTCTGATTACAATCTCTCAGAAACTTCTAGACCGTACCGTACTGGCAAATCGACTAGAGGATTGTAATTGGCTTGGGATCTGAAATTTAAAGCTCAAGAAAACTCTTTGGAAGACTGAAAGCTTTAGATAGAGAGAAGATTGAAAGTGAATGAGTGAGTTGAAATGATCGAAATCCTTTTCTATTTATAGGAATTCCAAAGACAGAATTCTGGCAAAATTCGGACAGAATTCGGGCAGAACTCGATGAGAAAATCTCGGTCAAATCTGCAACTGCAGGAGGACCAAGTTCCAAAGAATTCAAAAATCAAAACGGCCACTAACCGAACTCTGGCCGAACTCTTGCCGAGTTCTGTCAGGGTTAGGTTAGGTTTTTAAAATTAGTTTTTGGGGATTTTTGAAAACCTTTTTGAAAACCTTTTTGAAGCTTTTGTTAATAAGAATGTTTTTCAAAACTAAGGACATTTTAAAAACATTTTGAAATTATTTTGGAATAGCCTATTTGCCAGTACGACTCCGTGTACAACGTATTCCTAGACTCAATAAAATGAAAAATACATTGCTCAAAGAAATACAGACTCGAACAGGCAAATATTACTTCGGTCTTGAACTGTGTAGATAGCTGTTCTTGATCATGTCCAAGAGTCCGATACATCCTGACTAGCTTCATATATCCAGACAGAGTTTGATTAATTATTAAAATCAGTTTGACCGTATGACCAATGGGCCAACACTCAGGCCAATGGAGATCTAGTTGCAGGTTCCGTTCTTTTGATTCCATTTCCGTAATTGTCTCTTATAACTGTCTTGAAAATTCGATTCCCTCTGTTCTTTGTTGATTGATCAATTTTGTTCTGTTGTTCTTGTGTTATGTTTGATTTTCTTCTGAGATAAATCATATGGGCTAGGTCACCTCAGTTATGGGATCTATAATCTTCGATAGTCGTGTTAGCTGGCATAGTGAGGACATATAGTCAGATTTAGGACGTATTTTTTGGGTATAGGAATTTAAGGTTTTCGCTGCCAAGCACGCGGCAATGCGAAAATTTTAAATACCATGATTCTAGAGATAAGTACCTTAGTCGAGGACTCTGTGATTATCGCAGCCTTGCTCACTAGCATGATGAAGATTCTAAGTATCATAATTTTGGACACACGCATATGATTGTCGAACCGTGTGATTTTAAGACTATGATTGTGGGGGTGTTTGACCTAGAAGTAGTACTACCCTCTTAAATTTTGAAGATGAAATTTTTCTAAGGTGGGTAGACTTGTAACACCCAGTTTTCTAAATGAGGATAATTTTAAAATTTTGTGATTTTAATTATTTAATTGTGATATTTAAATAATAATATGAGTTTTGGTGATTTTTAATCAATTTAAAGCTATTTAAAAAATTATGACTTGTGATTTTTGATGTGCAGCTAGTGAAACCCTAGAGACTGTCTACCCTAGAGCCTAACCATGTGATTGGAATATCTATTTATCATTTTAACCTAGGGATAATTTGGTCATTTTGACTTATTAGAATTATTGATTTATTTATTGGATTGACGGTTGATGATTTTGACTTTTGCTAGTTGTGACATAAGAGACTAACTTAGATGTTGACCCTAGTTAAGGTGACTTGATTAGCATGGTGAGGCCCTAGTCTGACATAACTCAATCTTAGTTTGTCATGTAGGAATCAAGACTTGAATAGAAGGCTTAGTGAATTGGTCTATAGGCTTGAGGCTTAGGAGATTGATTTCTAGACTAGTGCTAGTTGGCCCATGGCCCATGACTTGAAATCCTAACCCTAATTTCATTCATTATGACCAGCCATAGGGCTCCCCCTCCCTATAAATAATCTCCTTATTGATTGTTCTTGCCTCTTTGTAATATTTCAACAAATTGAAGAAAGAGGTAAAGAGCCATCTTTCCCAATCCATAACTTTCTCATTTCAAGTCCTTTTTGGCTCAAATCTTTTGCATTAGGTTCTAACTAACCTCTTCTTGCTATTCATGGAGAGTAATCTGAGCCTTAGATCAATTTGGAGCATTTGGCCATCAAGGAGAACACCTCCCATTTGAAGCTCTTTATTGCTATTTGCACCTATAGGTAAAACCCCTTAAACAGTGTTATTATTCTGATTTCTTTGCATTTATGGCTAGATCTAGGAGTCCCCTAGTTGTCCCAAAAATTTGGGCACAATTCCTGTCCATTTGGTATCCGTATCGGATACGTATCATAGTGTATGTGTAGGTGCTTGTTAAAATATCACATAGGACTTTATTTTTGATTTTTGAAAAACTAATTACAGAGATACCTAGATCTAGGTGTGTATGTTAATCTTTGTGAAGACTAAAATTGATTTTGTGTCGTATCCATGTCGGAATTGGATACGCACACACACGCACAGACCCGTGCACATGCCATGTTGCCCGTGTCCTGGTTCTCACTGGACAGGCCACTTCGTGACACAAAATTTGACATGGACACTCCCTAGATGACTGACACAAGGACTATAAAATTTTGTATGATTTTATTGATTGGTTAGGGAGATATTCGACCCGCACCGATTCCTCACTGTGTGCACATGCACTGTACACGCGCGGACAGGGCCCTCTGATACGGCCTTCGTGTCGCATGTAGATACAACTAGGACACGTCATATTGTGTCAACCTAGTAGCCCTATAGTTGGGCTACCCGTGTCCAAGTGCACGAGGTGTCAGATGCTCCGTCTCGTGTCCAATCCTTTGGGGACTGGTCGCACGAGACAGTGCACTCGGGTGCTCTGTGCAAGTGTCTGTTTTGCTTGGGACACTTCGTGTCCAACTTGTGGATACGAGATCATCCCAATTTCATGTCTATTTATGCTTTGATGGCTGCACACTTGAATTGAAGGTTTAATTGGGTTTTCAAGTTCGAATTTGGTTTTTGGTTCGATTCTCTGATACTGTGTTCCTGAAAATGCATTTCTAAATCTCTGATTCATTTTAATGTTTTAAAATGATAATTTACAAGTAATTAGCATACCAGCATGTTAGTGTATATATATACGATCAGTATATTCATCTAGGTATGGAGTTGGAATGACATTGATGTTTTCGAGTTCAAGTTGGAGTTTTTCTGAATTTTAACTGAGTTTGAAATTGGATTTGGTTGAGTTCTTTTGAATGTTTAAATAATGTTTTAATGTAGATTTTCAAATATGATGATATGTTATTATCTGGGTTTCATGTGGGATTGGGATTTTGAATTAGGATTAAACTGTTATTGAGGACTGTCACATTGTTCTCATAATACTGTTTTCAAATTTTGAATTCATTTGTAATTTAAACTGTTGTTAATGATCTAATTCACTAGATAAATTCATATACACATGTATTAGTTATTGATAAGTTGATTCATGATTTAGGATTTTCGAATTTAGTTTTGGATAGGGTTATGAACTGCTATTTGGTTCTCAAATTCCTGAGAACCCTATTGAAACTGTCATTTTTGCAACCTGAGAATTTCTAAAACTGAAACAAAAACAGAGATTGGCACTTCAAACAAAAACTGAGATTGGGTTCATGTTTAGATTTCAATTTGGCCCGAGTCTTGTTTTCAATTGGTTGTTATATGTATACAAATCTGGAAATGGATGAAAACTGAAATATAAACTTGAATGATGATTGATTTCGATTTCCCCTATTTCTTTGATACATTAAAGAGTTTACTGGACTGATTTCGAATACCTTTTGATTATATTTATGTTAATTTCACTATGAATGCATGATGTAAATTGTGTAGTTACCTAGGTTGTGTGTGGGAATAGGTTTTACACATGATCTCTTTTTCAAAATTTCCTTTCTCCAATATATTCAATTCCTGCATAAACCTGAGTTCCTTTTTATTAAATCTGAGAATTTAATCATTGTGCAGTACACTGGTTTTTTGGAAAATTATTCACAGTCACTTGAATATTGTTTTTTCCACATAGCTCTACACACACACACACACATTTGCCAACAACTGAGAACCTATGGGATAACCTTCACAAACACACATGAAAACTCTTTACACACACAACTGAAAACCTGAGACCTATTCACTGTTTTCAGTCCCACATACCTGTGCACACAAAACCTAGCCTTTCATACTATCCACACCATGCTAGCATAGTTTACATTTTCCTACTACCTTGTACATAGGCAATAGCCCATATGTGTATGCTTACCTATTGTATATATATGTAATGTATATATAATGTAATAATGGATGAAATGTATGCATACATGTGTGTACATTGCTTGTATGCTAGACTCTTAGCCTATGAGATTTTGTATATAGTGTATATATGTATACTAGTATGTGTGATGCTTGGTTTGGCTTTGTAATGGTGTGTGAGTGCTAGCCTAGGATTGGTTAGGTCTAGTGAGACTTATTAGACTTATTTGGGCTAGGACTTGACCTAGTTGACTAGTGTAGTTGACTAGAGTTGACCAAGTGTTGACTTTAGTCTAGTTTGACCTAGACAGCATGTAGATGCATTGTAGATTACAATTATCATCCCATGTATGCATCTTGACTTGTGTTGCTCTAACTAGTAGTCAGGTACCTCATCTCGGACAGAACATTTACTTCAGATATTCGGATACCAGGCGAGTACATTCTCTGATCAATTCATAACTTGCTTAGAATTATATTCCTGCTTTAGTTTACCTTATTTGATGTTGTCACGATATTATCACGGATTGGTACTATATGGATATTTTTATGCATTGTTATCCCCCTCGGGAGCATCGGATACATCATGTCGTGTGTTTCTTGTACATCGTGTATTCCTCGCTCTCATGTTATTCATGTTTCTTATGTGCTTCATGCTCGTTCATACTCGCTCGTGTACTCTCATGTGCTATTATGTTCGGTCATGTTTTCGTGTATTTCATGTATAACCTATACTTCATATGTACCCTTCATGGGCCTTCATGTGGAATTCATGTGCACTCAGTTTCTGAGCTCTCATGTATACTTCATATACACCCATCTATGGGCTTTTATGTGAAAATCATGTACGTAACATAACTTGTCTGGATCCTTGTATATTGATTGGGGTATGGGGAGTATAAATAGTCATGTGAACAATTCCAAAGTAGTATAACCATGTGCGCCTCTTTAGTATATTCATGTGCAAATCCAGCAGTTCACATATCGACTTTGTACTCTAAATCACTAGTCACTGGTAGCTCTCTACTTATAGTAGATATTTCTATTACAGTTCTCTCTATATTTACATCATATATTTTTTTTCAGTTTCATGTATCGTACTCTCTTGCATATTTATATTTTCTAACCTGTTATGATCTGCGTGAGATGTATTGTGCTCGCTCCTGTCCTGACTGGACCTGTTAAAAATTTTACATAGGATGATGAGGAACCCTGGACCCCTTACTATGGAGCTTGCCTAGATGACACTCACGACCTGGAACACTGGGGAGGTTCAGGCAGCTGCTGAGGATGATACATATGCTTAGTGTAGATAACCTAGACTGTTCCTTATTTTTATGTTAGTAGTTGTCTGGATTCATAGTTGTATTATTATGGAGACTGGTAGTTGTTGAGACTTATGTTATTGTATTTCTGTTGTACCTCAGTTGAGGATTTCTTTATCTATTCCATCGTGCTATATTCTACCTTAGAATGTGATTGAGTTGTACCTCTGTGTTTGGCCTCCTCTTGGAGAGTATTTCATGTTACGTTAGTTATAGTTCATGACCTAGAACAGCGTTCTACCGCCGACACTGCGGCGTAGGTTGGGCGCTGTTTCGTACTCGTAACCTCGCAGTGGGTGTGGGTCGCGACACTCTGTCGATAGACTTTGAAGAGGTTACCGTGGTGGCGAACATGATGTCAATTCAGTTCGGCAACTTTCCTCCAACAAGCACTCCAGACGGGATAATACATGTCCCTCCAGCAACGATGGAGATTACTAATCTTTCACCCGTCCGGAGCCAGACATCTGGATTGGTACCTCTCACCCCATCGTGCGAAGAGATCATGTGGTGCATCCAGACTTAGTGCCCGATGTTACTCGGGAGGTGTCATCTCCTACCAATAAGAAAACGGGCAGAAAGTCTAGATCCTGCCATAAAATTTCATCCGAGGCTGAGGAAGCTGCAGCCATTGTTACCCGGTCTGGAGCACAAGTCCAGCCCATACGGGATAGTTCAGTCGAAGATCCTCAGCCGGCAACGTTGCCTTCCTCTGATGTTACAATGCCATCTCAGCCTCCACTGGCGGATAAATCCAAACCAAAGGAAACCCGTTTCGACAGGCCACTCCATAATGATGTACCTCAGGGACTGGAGAGATCTTACAACTTTGACATATTAGTAAAATTGGCTAATACGCCAGCAAAGTTGTCGTTATACGAGCTCCTAAGGCACTCCAAGGATCTTCGTGTCGCATTAAACGAAGCACTCCAAAATGCTGACGCCTACTTAGCTCAGGTCAAGCCTCCAGGGGAAGACCCGCCAGCAGATCTATAGGGAAGCGATAGCACAGATGCAATGCCCAACATCATATTTACTCCATAGGACATGTTGATCAAGTATAATTTGTTGGCACATTTTATTTTGATTATTAACAGCATCTTCGTAGTATAGTTTCTGCGTCTTCAGATACATATCATCTCAGAAGCTCAACTACATAAAGACGTTCCGTTCAGAGCATCCATCATTCGCATCAAAGATTGAAGCAGTTACCGGCGCTCCTTGCATAAGATGGCATCCTCCTGCTTAGAGTCTTCGTGTCTGTACTAGTCTAGGTATATCTGTTAACACCTAAGGACGGATAACAAGTAAAAGAACAAGTTAAAAATCAAATACCTACAGAACGGAATACCAGCGGCATGCTTCGGCATACCGGCGGTATACCGTTTTTAGAGCCCAGAAAGTTGCTATGACAAATTGTCGGCATGCTTCGGCATACCGGCGGTATACCCATTTTCGTGTCCAGAAAGTTGCTGTGACAAATTGTCGGTATACCGACGGCATGCTCCGGCATACCGGCGGTATACCGTTTTTAGCGACCCAAAAGTTACTGTGGCAAATTGTCGGCATACCGACGGCATGCTCCGGCATACCGGCGGTATACCGTTTTTAGCAACCCAAAACTTGCTGTGTCAAATTATCGGCATACCGACGGCATGCTCCGGCATACCGGCGGTATACCGAGTTTCAAATATTTAGTTTTTGACTTGCTCTGACTAGCATTAATGGCTGCATTTAATGCTCTCAAACGATCATTAATATGACCGTTACTATTTGGCCGGTATACTGACGGTATGTCGCTGCATACCGACGGCATACCGGTCTGCCTGTATTCAGAAGCATTAAATGCCTCCAACTCTTGGTTTCTCTACAATAGAAAGCCCTCTCTCTTGAGGACTTTACCAACTCTTGCCATAAATTTTCCAACAACCAAGAGCACCACCATTAATACTCTTCAAGCTTTTAATTGTCATCCTCTCCCAAAGTGATAGAGTATTTAAGAGTTGTAAATTTTGATCTTCACGTGTTAGAAGATTAACATGTTTCTCTTCTCATTTGTTTGAAGTTGGCGAGCCTTCGTAAGAAAACTCGTGTGTTGAAGTTGGCGAGTCTTCGGATCCAAACTGGTGTTGAAGTTGGCAAATTCTTCGGATCCAAACTCGTGTGTACTATTTGACTAAATAGTGGATTTAAGCCGGAGAGAGTTCCGGGACTGGATTGCCTCAAGCGAGGATACCAGGATACATCTTGTGTTTGATCTTCTCACTCTTTATTTTTATTTGTCATATATTGCTTATGTTGCACTAGTTATTTTTTATTTCCCTATTCACCCCGCTCTAGGGTTCTACAATTAGTATCAGAGCTTTGTTCTCTTGATTTGGATTTACACCCTTTGAGTGATCCATGGCCTCTAACCCTAGTATCAACACCTTCCACAATGAAGGACACTCCACAAATAGGCCTCCCCTATTTGATGGAACCAACTATAACTACTGGAAGATTAGGATGAGCATTTATCTGAAGTCCATAGATTTCGATTTATGGGATTGCGAGATAAATGGTCTTCCTACTCCTTCCAGATTTATTGAGGATATTGCTTCTGACACCCTTCGGGACACACTTACTGAAAATACCAAGAAGCTTGCAAGTCGAGATGCCAAGGCAATGAATGCTCTTTATTGTGCTCTCGACAGTAGTGAATTCAATCGAATCTCTACTTGTAAGACTTCCAATGAGATTTGGATGTTACTTGAAGTGACACACGAGGGAACTTCACAAGTGAAGGAATCCAAGATCAGTAGACTCACGCAAGAATATGAGTCCTTTAAAATGAAACATGATGAATCTATTACTTGCATGTTTACTCGTTTTGGTGACATTATTAACCCTCTCTCTTCTCTTGCTAAGGAATATCTTACTCATGAAAAGATCAGAAAAATTCTTAGAGGATTGACGAAAGTTTAGAGTCCTAAAGCTACCGCAATCATTGAGGGGAACGATCTAACAGTCATGAACCTTGAGACCCTCATAGGTAAGGTAATGACTCACGAGCTCGATATGAAGGATCAGGAGGAATCCTCTATACAAGAGAAGGAGAAGGAGAAGACCAAAGAGAAGGAGAAATCTCTTGCTCTCAAAGCGACAAAGTCCTACTCCAAGGATAGCTCCGATAACAATGAGTCGGACGACGATGAAGAAATAGCTCTCACAGCTAAGCACTTCCGGAAGTTCCTAAAATTCAACAAAGCCAACCGCTTCAGACGGGACAATAAAGAAGATCCGACATGCTATCAATGCAGAAGACCCGGACACATCAAGAGGGATTGTCCGATGATAAGAAAAGACTCAAGCAAGTACGAGAAGCCTAGCAAGGGAAGCTCGTCCTCCAGAAAGTTCGCCAACACAAGCTTTTGGTATGAAAGTGACGCGAGCGACTCCGACAACGACAAGGAGTACAAACACAATGCCAATGTCTGTCTCATGGCAACCGATGAGGTACTCGATGATTTCTCCTTAAACACTCTTACCTATGACGATTTGGAGAAAGTTATTCTTGAATTGCATGAAGAGCACAAAGGTGTTCGGATTAAATACAAGAAATCTCTTAAAGAGGTTGAAGCTCTTCAACTTGAAGTAGAGAGGCTCTCAAGCATCATTATTGATGTAAAGGAAAAAATTTCTGCTTCTGACACGGATGAAATAGAGTCCTTGCGACTCAAGTTTCATGAATCTCTTAACACCATCAAGAAAAAGGATGATGAGATTCAATCCATGAGAAGCTCTTATGAATTTGCTATGCACAAAGTTCAAGATGCTAATAGGAGAGAATATGACACTTCTATTAAGTATAATGATCTTCTTATGCAGTGTAAAAAATTTGGTAATAAGGACACTACTCACATGCATGCTCCTAGACATCTCTACACTCACCACAATGCTAGGCATACTTCACACATGAACACTACACACAAATCCTTTCCTAACACATGGAAAGGACCATTTGTTAAAAAAACACTTCGTATCATGCTTTTTATTATCATCATCACAATACTAATGCTAGAGCTCCTCGCACTAGAGATTCACACATGCATGATTCTCACATATCTTCTTCTAAACCCTCTATGATTTGCAATTACTATGGCTTGCATGGACATACAACCAATTATTGTCATAAAAGGAAACTTGTTGACAAGAAAGTTTTTATGTGGGTTCCTAAGACTAACCCTCAAGGTCCCATAAGATCATGGTTACCAAAATATTCATCTTCAACTTATATTGTAGGTGAAGAGTCCTTCTCATGCTAGAAGCAAGTGGATTCTCGATAGCGGTTGTTCACGGCACATGACCGGGGATGCTTCATTATTTACAACGCTATCGATGAAGAAGGAAGGACACGTCTCTTTTGGTAACAATCTCAAAGGTCATATTATAGAGAATGGTAATATAGGTTCCGCTCATTATCCTTGTATTAAAAATCTGTGTCTTGTTACTAATCTTAAACACAATCTTCTTAGTATTAGTCATCTTACCGATAATGGTTATGATATCAAGTTTGTTAAGCTCAAATGCTTCATTACCGATAGTTCTAATGGATCTATTATTTATGAAGGGATTAGAGAAAACAATATCTATGTTTTATATCTTGTTGAAGACACTAACAATGACAGGTGCTTAGTTGCTAAAAATGATGAGAGTTGGCTTTGGCACATGAGGCTTGGACACGCCAACATGGATACCATCTCTCGTCTTGCTACCAAGAAGCTCGTAAGAGGACTCCCAAGTATCATTCAAAAAGGATATGGTGTGTGAAGAATGCGAGAAGAGTAAGTTAACAAAGTCTTCCTTCAAATCAATCAACTCTGTGAGTACTTCTAGACCCCTTCAACTTATCCATATGGATCTTTTTGGGCCTAGTAGAGTTGCTAGCCTTGGAGGCAAGCTTTATGCTTTTGTTTTAGTTGATGATTTTTCAAGATTTACTTGGGTTATTTTTCTTGCTTGTAAAAGTGATACTTTCGTAAATTTGTTGCCTTTTGTAAACGTGTTCAAAATGAGAAAGGTTTTTCTATTAACAAAATTAGAAGTGATCATGGAGGAGAATTTGATAATGCCGATTTCAAAATATTTTGTGAAAAGAATAGTTTTGGACATGATTTTGCTTGTCCACGAACTCTTCAACAAAATGGTGTTATGGAGAGAAAGAATAGAACCCTTGGCGATATGGCCCGGGTTATGTTAAACCAATATAAGCTCCCTCAATACTTTTGGGCGGAAGCCGTTAATACGGCATGTCATGTTATAAATAGAGTCTTGATTAGACCTATTTCTAAGAAGACTCCTTATGAGCTTTGGTTTGACAAAATTCCCTCTATTGATTATTTCAAAGTTTTTGGTTGCAATTGTTTTATTTTGAATACCAAGGATAACTTAGGCAAGTTTGAAGAAAAAGCCTATGTAGGAATATTCCTTGGATACTCTACTCATAGTAAAGGTTTTCGTATTTTTAACAAAAGAAGTCTTGTTGTCAAAGAGTCAATCAATGTATCTTTTAGTGAACTCAACTCTTCTACATTCTCCTCTTCCGAGGATATTGATGACATCTCGTTTGGGTTGGAGAACTCCTCTAATGAAGATCGTCCTTCTTCATCAAACAATGAAGTTGTGACTCCATCAAAAGAGTCTCCTCCTCTCGAGCCTCCTCAAAAGGATCTCCCAAAAGAATGGAGATTTGTCACCAATCATCATAAGGAGCTTATCATTGGGGATCCTTCCTCCAGTGTTAGCACTAGATCCGCCACTCGTGATCTTTGTGCAAATGTGGCTTTTATCTCTCAAATAGAGCCTAAAAATGTTAATGATGCTTTTCTTGATGAGTTTTCGATGATAGCTATGCAAGAGGAGCTAAATCAATTTGAGCGAAGCAAGGTTTGGGAACTTGTCCCAAAACCTAGCAATCATCCCATTATTGGAACAAAATGGGTGTTTCGTAACAAACTTAATGAAGATGGGTTAGTGACTCGTAACAAAGCCCGTTTGGTTGCTCAAGGCTATAACCAAGAGGAAGGCATTGACTACGACGAAACCTATGCTCCGGTTGCACGTCTTGAATCCATTTGTATGCTTTGTGCTTTTGCTTGTTTTAATAACTTTAAGCGCTTTCAAATGGATGTTAAGAGTGCCTTTCTAAATGGTATTATTAAAGAGGAAGTTTATGTTAAACAACCTCCCGGCTTTGAAGATTTTCAATTTTCTAATCACGTGTTCAAACTCCACAAAGCCCTTTATGGCCTCAAACAAGCTCCCCGTGCTTGGTATGAGCGCCTTAGCTCTTTTCTTGTTTCTCACAATTTTTCAAAGAGGAAAGTTGACACAACACTTTTTATAAAATCCCATGATGGCACTCTCTTATTGGTTCAAATTTATGTCGATGATATTATTTTTGGTTCTACTAACAACACACTTTGTGTAGAATTTGCTAAAGTTATGCAGGAAGAGTTTGAAATGAGTATGATGGGTGAACTTTTCTTCTTCTTGGGGTTACAAATCAAACAAGGACCCAAAGGAACCTTCATCAATCAAGCAAAATATACAAAGGACCTCCTCAAGCGTTTCGACCTCGACTCATCCAAATCAATGAGGACTCCTATAGCCACAACGACAAAGCTTGATAATGATGAAGACGGCACATCGGTCGACATTCGTAAGTATAGAGGTATGATTGGTAGCTTACTTTATTTAACTGCTAGCCGTCATGATATCATGTTTAGTATTTTCTTGTGTGCACGATATCAAGCCAATCCAAAGGAATCACACTTGTGTGCTGTTAAGCGCATTTTTCGTTATCTCAAAGGCACCATTAACTTGGGTCCTTGGTATCCGAAATCCTCATCCTTTGAGCTTCACGGCTTTTCGGATGCGGATTTTGTCGGATGCAAGATTGACCGAAAAAGCACTAGTGGCACATGTCAATTCCTCGGAAAGTCTTTGGTATCGTGGTTTAGTAAGAAGCAAAATTTTGTTGCTCTTTCAACCACTGAGGCAGAGTATATTGCGGCTGGTTGTTGTTGTGCACAAATTCTTTGTATGTCACAAACACTTTTAGATTATGGCATCTCTCATTCTTGCACCCCTATTAAATGTGATAACACTAGCTCAATCAATCTCACGAAAAACCCGATTTGTCACTCTCGTTCGAAGCACATTGAAATTAGACACCATTTTCTTCGTGACCATCAACAAAAGGAAGATATTCGTCTCGAATTTATTGATACTACCTATCAGTTAGCCGATATTTTCACCAAATCGCTCCCGAAAGATCGTTTTACCTTCCTTTGCCGTGAATTAGGCATTTTATCCTTTGATCCATAATCCCTCTCGGCCGGCACATCGACGGTATACAACAGTATACCGACGGCATGCCATTTTTCGTTTCAGAATTAGGTTCTATTTCGAAACTTGGCATACCATCGGTACACGTCGGCATACCGCCGGTATGCCGGATGGAGGCGGACAGGATTTCAAATACAGCTCTGGGCCCACTTTTATTCTATCTCCCTTTATTCCTCTCAACCCTCATTAAATTCACTCACATCTATCTTTTACCTATTAATTACTCTCTCTTCTTTCAACTTCTCAACATCCCATCACATTTAATTCCCATCTCTTCACCTCCTCTATTTACTCCTCTTTTTACTCCACTTTCCATATCTCCATCCCACTACCTATTCCTATCCCCCGTTACTTTCATCCGTTCCCAACCCACCCTCCCTTCTTCAACATCCAACCTTTCATCTCCCTACCACTCTATTAAAACCCTATTTCTCCTATCTCTTCTCCCTACTCTCTCATCCACTCGAAAACCCTAACCTTCCTCCATGGCCAATCCGAAGCGTCCCCGCTCCTCCTCCTTCTCCTTCTTCAAACCCTTTCATCCCGGTGGCTCAACCTCACGGGTATGACCAACGGGTCTTTACTAATTCCTTGGCGGCCGAGCTATGGTTCCAACACTTCGTTCATCACAATGTCTTCAAGGGACGAGCGAGAAATTAGAATCTCTTCCCCGGTCATGTCTCCTTGTTTGACGAGACCGGACTCTCCTCTCTCCTTCAGCGTCAAATACCCGTCTACCCCGCTGCCGTCCGTCTATTCTATTGCAACTTGGTCCCGGACGACGACCATCCCGCCATTCAGTCCATAGTAAATGATCGTCACTTCCGTCTCACGTCTCGGGACATCGGGCACATCCTCGACATCCCGGACAAAGGGGAAGCCTTGCCATCCTTGGCTGCTCTTCACTCATCGACGGCGTCACCCATCGACGAGTTCTGTCCTATCATATGCAAGGGCCCCAACCCTCCTGCCATCCTGGCCCTCTCTGCACAGCTGGAGCCGTTTTGCTACGAGCTCCAAAGGATTGTGTGTCATACACTCTTTCCTAAGGACGGGAACTACGACGCCATTACCGGCGATGCCCTCATGTGCATGTATTATCTTTATGCCCGGAAGCCCTTTTCCTTCCTGAAGACTCTCCTTCTTCTCTTTCGGCGTGTCATGCCCGCGGAAAAGCAGAACCTCTACTATGGCTCCCTTATCACTCTCCTTCTGGAAGCCCGACAAGTTGATCTATCTCTTTGTTCCTCGGATGGCGTCCCTTCCTATCTTGTTGTTTCCCGTTCCCTTAGTGGCGCCTCTACTTCACGTGCCTCGTCTTCCCAAGAGCAATCGTCATCCACTCCTACTGCTCCCACATCTACTCCTCATGCTTCCGGCCGATACATGCTGCTGACTCAGCAGCACTTCGACATGTGCATGGCCCAGGCAGAGGAACAGATGACGGCTCATACTCGTGGCCTTGGAAATCTGATTCAAGCTCGCTTTCATGATCAAGCTTATTTTATCCAGTGCACCATTCAAGACCGGGACATGTATCTGGATCTCAATCTTCAAGATCCAATATACCAGGGTTCGCGCTTCTCCGATCCCAATGCCTACGGGTTCATGTACCCGGACGGCATTGATCCTTATGGTGCCTTTTAACAAGCTCAGGATGGTGTGGACGTCCCAGCGGACGATTAGGGCTGGCTACCCTTTGGATGATGGTCTCGAATAATGTGTAGTTTAGTTATGTGTGTTTGTTTGTTTTTATGTTCTGTCTTTTGTGGTCCTTCGGGGACCTTTGTGTGGTTGATCCTAGTACTTTGCAGTCCTTCGGGGACTTGGGTTATGTTTGTCTCTTGTTATCAAACTCTCGTGGGGAGAGTCTTTTTAGTTGTCTTTTGTAGTATGGCAATCTTGCATGTATTAAGCTTTCACTTCTATATATAAATACATGCTTTGTTATTTTATGATATTGTTATCATTCTTGCTATTGTTTTAATTTGTTTTCCCATCTTTGACTAAGTGACAAAGGGGGGAGTTGTCTTCCTGCGGGGGAGTTACTCCCAGAAGATGCTATCTCTCTATTTTGTCAATTATCAAAATAGGGGAGATTGTTGGCACATTTTATTTTGAATTAACAGCATCTTCGTAGTATAGTTTTCTGCGTCTTCAGATACATATCCTCTCAGAAGCTCAACTACATAAAGACGTTTCGTTCAGAGCATCCATCCTTCGCATCAAAGATTAAAGCAGCTACCGGCGCTCCTTGCATAAGATGGCATCCTCCTGCTTAGAGTCTTCATGTCTGTACTAGTCTAGGTATATCTGTAAACACCTAAGGACGGATAAAAAGTAAAAGAACAAGTCAAAAATCAAATACCTACAGAGCGGCATACCGGCGGCATGCTTCGACATACCGGCGGTATACCGTTTTTAGATCCCAGAAAGTTGCTGTGACAAATTGTCGACATACCGGCGGCATGCTTCGGCATACCGGCGGTATACCGATTTTTATGTCCAAAAAGTTGCTGTGACAAATTGTCGGCATACCGACGGCATGCTCCGGCATACCGGCGGTATACCATTTTTAGCGACCCAAAAGTTGCTGTGGCAAATTGTCGGCATACCGACGGCATGCTCCGGCATACCGGCGGCATACCATTTTTAGCAACCCAAAACTTGCTATGTCAAATTGTCGGCATACCGACGGCATGCTCCGGCATACCGGCGGTATACTGAGTTTCAAATATTTGGTTTTTGACTTGCTCTGACTAGCATTAATGGCCGCATTTAATGCTCTCAAACGGTCATTAATATGACCGTTACTATTTGGCCGGTATACCGACGGTATGCCGCTGCATACCGATGGCATGCCGGTCTGCCTGTATTCAGAAGCATTAAATGCCTCCAACTCTTGGTTTCTCTATAAAAGAAAGCCCTCTCTCTCTTGAGGACTTTACCAACTCTTGCCATAAATTTTCCAACAACCAAGAGATCCACCATTAATACTCTTCAACCTTTTAATTGTCATCCTCTCCCAAAGTGATAGAGTATTTAAGAGTTGTAAATTTCGATCTTCACGTGTTAAAAGATCAACAAGTTTCGCTTCTCATTTGTTTGAAGTTGGCGAGCCTTCGTAAGAAAACTCGTGTGTTGAAGTTGGCGAGTCTTCGGATCCAAACTCGTGTTGAAGTTGGCGAGTTCTTCGGATCCGAACTCGTGTGTAATATTTGACTAAACAGTGGATTTAAGCCGGAGAGAGTTCCGGGACTGGATTGCCTCAAGCGAGGATACCAGGATACATCTTGTGTTTGATCTTTTCACTCTTTATTTTTATTTGTCATATATTGCTTCTATTGTACTAGTTATTTTTTATTTCCCTATTCACCTCCCTCTAGGGTTCTACATAATTTGCATTATCGCCCCTTGTACTACACTGGATACATAGGCGACATCAAGGTGGATCGGATGTATATCGACCCTGGCTCGTTAATAAGCATCATCCCGAAAAGCTTGCTCCAACTTCTTGGCATCCCTATTCATCGGCTAGCAGCGACCAACACTGCCATTAGTGGTTTTAACTCGGAAAGGAGCTATCCCTAGGGAAGATCTGATTGAAATGTCAGATTGGTGACCTGAAGACGGAGGTTACCTGCTACGTCATAGATGCAGACACCTCCTACAACATCCTCCTGGGACATCCATGGATACATGACTATATGATCATGCCATCCACCTTTCACCAGTGTTTCAAGTATGTCAGTAAGCACGGCTTCGTGAAAACTGTATTTGCCGACATCGATCCCTTCAAAGGAGTTGAATCTTATTAATCTTTGGAGGCTTGTCTACATGGCGAATCCAGAAAACATATAACTGACGAACTGGAGGCCATTACAGGGCCAGAAGAACCCTTGAGAATTCGTCTCCAAGCCCACAAACCGGGTAAGGCCGCACCCCTCGTCGCAACCTTGCATAAAGAGGTGCTCGGTTCTCCTGCCTCACCTACGCAATTGGAACCAATGGTCATCCGTCTCCAGAGATCCAGCTAGGAGCCAAAATCTGTCATAGGGCCAATGGTGGTCCGACTGCCGAAATCCAATCAAAGGCAACAGGAAGATACAAAGCCCTCTGTAACACCGATGGTAATCCGATTGCCAAAATCCACTCAAAGGCAACCGGAAGACGCATAGTCCCTTGCTGGGCCAATTGTCATTCGTCTTCCCAAGACAAGTCGGCAACCAAGTGTCGATCCAACACTCTCAGGCAAGTCAATACCTCAAGCTGAACCGTTGGTGGTCAAGTTGCCCATGACAGCATCCCGACCTCTAAGCTCGCAGGAGGTAGCCGAAGAGGACGAAGAACTCGCCAAATACTTGGTTATACAGGTGGATAGCCCCTCTCCTGATGGTGTAATCCCTATGGTCAAAATTTCTTATTTCATCAATAAGAGGCTGTCGTCAGACTATTCTGAGTATGATAAGCCTAATCTAATGTATGTTGCACGGGACTATCTTGACGTTAGCCTGTACACACGGGTGACAACCGTCTATACCCTAAATCAACTTTCTCCCATTGAAGGTGCTTACTTTCTGGTCCCAGACAGAAGAGGATGGGATCACACGATCATCTTTGGCCAAAAAGAAGGTTCTCAATCTTTCACGCCACAAGAGTCCTATCTCGGACCCGACGCTGGAAGATTACCGCTCTACCTGTACAGTCCTCAAGCCAAGTACTTCATACGAAAGCAGGGGTACGACATGGAGGCTATCCCGGGTCTGAATTACGGCAGTGGTCGGTGATTGCCTCTACAGCCGTCGGCACCGGCAGGGAATCCTCAGGGCCATTATCACAAATCCAGACGTGGCCTCGGGTATGTTACTCCACCAACAACGCCCGAATATTCCGATGAAGAATACGAGTGGCACTCTCATTCGTTTGAGTCACCCATTTACGACTCTCATAGTAGTATTGGAGATATATTTAGACAAACATTATTTGTCAATAAGACATCCGCTGATATCGAAGAGAAAGATGAAGATCTACTTGAACCACTTGAGTTAGAGCCGTAGGTCTAGCAACTAGACGCACAATGGGAGAAACGCTTTGAACTTCGTGATCCTCCCACTAAGGATGAGGTTATGCAAGTTAACCTCGACGATGAATCCTTTCCAAACCCAATCTTCATCAGTAAAAGCCTGACAGACGGCGAGCGAGAGTCGTTGTTATAACTCGTCAAAGAATACATCGATGTCTTTGCCTGGAGCTATGAAGACATGCCAAGTCCAAACCCCGAGATCGCACTTCATAAGCTCAATATTTATTCGGACGCAAAACCAGTCAAACAACAGCAGCGGCAATTTTGTCCAGACATCATGAATTCCATCGAAGCGGAAGTAAACAAGATTATAGCTAGCGGTTTCATCCGTGAAGAGCAGCACCCAGACTGGGTAGCTAATATAGTACCAATCATCAAGAAGAACAAAAAGATCCAAATTTGCATCGATTTCTGCCTAAGGATGAATTTTCTCTTCCGATCACCGACATAATGATCGATAATACATGTGGCTTCGAGTGCATATCCTTTATGGATGGCTTTTCAGGATACAATCAAATCAAAATATCTCATTATGACGAGAAGCATATGTCATTCCGAACACCGATCGGCATATATTGTTATACGGGCATGTCATTTGGCCTAAAAAACGTCGGTGCTACATATCAACGGGCTATGAGTGTCATCTTCAGAGATCATTTGTGCAAGACGGTGGAGTGTTACGTTGACGACATCGCCGTCAAGAGACGCTCAAAAAATGATCACTTACATGATTTGAGAACAGTGTTCGACCTCATGCGAGCGCACAACCTGAAGATGAATTCCACCAAGTCTTTCCTGGGGGTGTCCAGCGGAAAGTTCATGGGCTTTGTCATTACTGCCCGGGGCATTCACATAGATCCCGACAAAACAAAAGCAATCCTGGAGATGAGTCCACCAAGGAACCTCTGTGAACTCCATGGCTTTCAGGAAAGACTAGCCTATATCAGGAGGTTTATATCTAACCTCTCAGGGCGATGTCAACCCTTCACTCAACTCATAAGGAAAAGTACCTCTTTCGTATGGAACGAGGAATGTCAGCGTGCTTTTGATGATATTAATAAGTACCTGACGAATCTGCTAGTTCTGGTAGCCCCGGTCACCGGAAAGCCCTTCCTGCTCTATGTATGGACGAAGGAACACTCCCTCGGTGCTTTGCTAGCAAAGAATAATGACGCGGAACATGAACAAGCCATTTACTATCTCAGCCGGATGATGGTAGGACCAGAACATAGGTACACCACCATGGAGAAGGAGTGTCTTGCCCTAGTGTTCGCCATTCAGAAAACATGATACTATATGATAGGGCAGACGATCCATGTTGTTTCACGAGTTAATCCTCTCAGGGTTCTCATGACCAAGCCTGGTGCACTCAGTTTTCGTCTAGCCACCTGGGCGATACTATTATCCCCATACGACTTGATTTTTGTTCCGCAGAAGGCTATCAAAGGTCAAGCCCTAGCTGACTTCTTAGCAGCCCATCCAGGCTCAAAAATAGCCAGAATTTATGAAGAAATTCTCGACGAAGTCGTCGCCTCGAACATGACTTCGCATGATGCCATTTGGTGAATGTTCTTTGATGGTGCTTCAAGAACGGGGCCATAAGAAGATATCGTCATCGGAGTCGGGATAGTATTAATTTCCTCATCTGGGTTGGTGGTCATGTCACGAACCGCACCCTAGAGTAAGGGCACGAGACGTGGGTACGTCCAGCCTATGCCACAGTGTCGGCTGTAGAACGCTGTCCTAGGTCAAACATCTAATAATATAAAGGTACATGTACAGTATATACTCTCCGAATGGAGGTGACATAGTAGGTACAGTCTCAATCACAACTAAGGTAGAGCAAGATAAAAGATAGGTAAAACATGAAATCCAAAAGAGATACAGCAGATAGAAGTCTAAGTGTCTAAGATACACAAACCCAGAAAATATCTCAAAGCTCAATATAGTAATCCATAGAATAAATACAACTCAATACAACTGAAATAACTAACTATACAATCTCTACTCTGTCTCCTCTAGGCTAGCAGGCAACCTCCAGGCTATCTGTAAAATTTATCAACAGGTCCAGTCAGGACAGGAACGAGTACAACTCATCAAGAAATACCAATTAAATGACAGAGAACTATAAAGCAGTTATAGACAGTTTTATTGATGAATATGGCAGTTTATATACAGTTGATGGTATGGAGAACAGATAAGATACAAGAAAAGTAAGTAACTAAAACAAGAGAAGAATGATGGCAATAAAGACTGTAAAATAAATCTAGCTGAACTAAAGTAACATAATAAGTCCAGAATGTAAATGTAAACAAGTGCAAAACCCAAGTAAATCTAGACAACATAAATCTGATACCAGGTGGTTCCAGTACAAGATGAGTCCAGTATAAGGTGAGTCCAGTTGGTGATCAAAGGTTCCAGGGTGAGTCCAGCCTATACTCTAAAAGTGTGTTTTAAAATATCGAGATCGACATGTGAACGGCTGTAGGTAATACGGCACATCACACACCTGGCCGGGTGTGAGATAGCTATCATTCCAGTATAATTTCAAGGGAATGGTTCCTGTATTTGGGTATATTCACATGCCTATTCCAATATTTCTTCGCCCAGTAAATACAAGTGAATCCATAAACGACACGAGAAATCGAGATGAGTCCAGCCAAATATAATGATACCAGCAAAAGATTCCAGAGTGATTCCAGTAGGTGGTTCCAGTAGTAATTCCAGAAGGAGATGCCAGTAGTGGTTCCAGAAAATAGAGGCCAGACAGATGGTATGTGTGTCGCATACATGAATCCAGAAATATCTATACGTGTGGTATCAGAGAATCACATAAAACTAAATAGAACTGAAATACAGTAATTGGCAAATAAATGAGAGAACTATCTGAGAATGTACTCGCCTGATGTCTGAATGTCCAAAGTAAATATACTGTCCGATGAGAGGTGTCTGGCTCCTAATCAGAACAGCACAAGTCACAACAAGTCCAAAATGACAATATGAAGTTCTACTATGCATTCTACATGATTCTAGGTCAATCTAGACCAAAGTCAACTCTTGGTCAACTTGGTCAACCCTGAAAGTCAAACCTAGGTCAACTATGGTCAAACTAGGTCTAACAAGTCTAAATTAGGTCAAACAAGTTATTCTAGGTCTAAACAGACTAAGTATATGCAAATCAAGTATCCATGATAGCTACTAACTCATAGCCTAAGTCACTTGCTAAACCAAGCACAAAACTAAACCATAAGCTAACAAGGCACACAAACTTAGTCATATAATGTATATATATTATTCACATTCACATATTCAAATACATAGATATATATAGGAAAGCTATATATATAGGCACATACATATATATATATATATATATATATATATATATATATATAGAGAGAGAGAGAGAGAGAGAGAGAGAAAGAGAGGTAAAAGAGTAAGTGAGTATGTGTGTGTTTGGCAAAAAAAAAAATATATATATATATATATATAGAAAGAGAGAGAGAGAAAGAGAGGTAAAAGAGTAAGTGAGTATGTGTGTGTTTGGCAAAAAAAATATATATATATATATATAGAGAGAGAGAGAGAGAAAGAGAGGTAAAAGAGTAAGTGAGTATGTGTGTGTTTGGCATGTGTGTGAAAGGATGTGTTAATGTTCTAAAATTTAGTGATAGGTAGGTGTATGTGACATGGGATACATGATGTCAAAGGGTGTATGAATGCATGTGTATAAAAGGTTATAGGTTAACTCAGTTTATAGAAATACATACATACATACTTACCTTGTATACATACTTACCATGTATATATGCATACATACATATCATGTATATTACATTTACATGATACATACATGTATACTTGTATTATATTATACTTACATTCATGCATATTAGATACTTGTATTTATATTAACATATTGCAAACATTCATTTCATTCATGCATCTATGCATTACCTACATGTTTTATACATATGCATACATTGTATATTCATATCATTTCATACATTAACATAGAGACATACAAACATACACAGATCATATATTTCATACCTTGTATTACCTTACATATCATGTAATATATTATCATTCATTCCTTTCATATATTACATTCTATATTACCTATTGTAGAAGCATGGAAAATATCAGAATAATGGCCCATGCGGCTCCGGATACGAAGCCTATGCGGCTCATATTGGGGCTGTCTTATACAGTTCAAAGGAAGACTCTCTGTCTCATGCGGCTCGAGCGTGTATACGGTTCAGCAGGAATATGCGGCTCGATCCATGCTACGTGTCCCCCTGAGATCCTTCCCTACACCTGGCCCTTTGAATAGTGGCCTCATTTAATGCTCTGACACGATTTGACGACTGTGGCGGCTCTGGCATAAAGTGTCATAATGACTCTGCCATAATGACAGACTCTTCTGGAAAAGAAGATCTCTGACCCGATCCGTCAGAAATCCTAGGTTGCCACGTGGCAAATCTCATGCGGCTTAAATAGAGAACAGCTTCATGCAGCTCACTGAGAAGTCACCCTATATGACTAGCAGAAATCAGCCATATGCGGCCGACTGAGAGCTCAGCCCCTGCGGCTCAATACAACGCTAGCTCATGCGACTCGCAAAGACTATACATATGCGGCTCATTGAGAGTTCGTTTCCTGCGGTCTGATGAAGCATTGTCCTATGCGGCTCACGAAGAGTATCTTCCTGCGGTTCAAGTGTTGCCTATCCTATGCGGCTCTGGCAGGACCCACAATCAAAACACGTGGCATCGGATCAATCGACGATTTAACCGAATCTCAACAAATATATCTGACATCATCATCATAATTACTGAGATCAAGGCATATCATTTATCATCAAGCCAATGGGACACGTGGCGAGCAATTGGGCATTGGTATAATCAATCATGAAGATTTAAAGCAATCAACATTAATTGCTCACAAGATTCGGTGCTATCCTCATTAATGGCCGAGATTCATTGTAATCAGGACCAAGGGTTCAGATAGATTGAAGGAGCGCCGACATTCTAAAACAATGATCATTAGCAAACCCTAATGATCATACCTCACTCTTATAAATAGCCAGCATCATTTCTTTGTACAGAGCCGGCAACAAAAAGAATAAAAAAATATACAGAGTCAGAGAGAGAATACACAGAGAGAGAGAGAGAAGCTAGGAGAGCAACAGAGGAGCAAAAAGAGCACTTCTTCGTCAACGCCAACTATCTTTTCACAAGGAGCCAAGGCTGCATACCGATCGTCCAAGGAGTAAGGCAGGGCTGCCGTCGCCTTCCCGAGCCTCTATCGTCACCCCCCAGAATCTAAAATAAACAATTGTACTTAGACTGCTGTACCTAGGTTTTCGTCCCTAGGCTTTCTTTGTACAAGCGAGTTTGTATTGTGAGTCTAAGTTCAGTCCTCCGATAATTGTTCTGTACTTTTACAATCAATGGCAAACACGATGGCGACTCTGCTGGGGACAAACTTCTCCACGGCTAAGGAGTTGGTGACGCAATCGGATGCAGCCAAACTTGGCTCCACGCAACAAAAGATGATCGTCCGCTTCGACCAACAAGCGTTTGAAGAGATGCTCTCCGAAGGAAGCGCTGGCCCGGTCCAGAAGCACACCCGCACGACGAAGGCTCGCAAAGAGTGGAGGCCAAAATCATTTGCTCCTCCCCAAGCCCCCGACGGTGTACCCTCTGTTGCTCAAGACGGTGAGAAGGACTCTTCTGCAGCCCCACTTCAGACCATAGACAACTCTGCTGTCTCCAAGTCCGGCAGAAGAAAATACTATGATGCTGGACTTACAGAGGCAAAGCGAAACTCTACGCTAACTGAGCCGCATAGGGGTGCTAGCCGAGTAAAAAAGGCTCATGCGACCATAGTCGTTGGCTGCATGAAGAAAAATCATGCGGTCACATCTGGCAGCCACATAGTTTATGCAGCTACAGTCGCCAATCACATAGATGAAACACATGAGGCTACAGGAGGCAGCCGCTTGCAGAGAATCCATGCGACCACTATTGCCAACCGCATGCGGCCAGCCTGCACGATCGTGACT
Source organism: Iris pallida (assembly GCA_029216955.1). Lineage (NCBI taxonomy): Eukaryota > Viridiplantae > Streptophyta > Magnoliopsida > Asparagales > Iridaceae > Iris > Iris pallida. Next base: position 6,529,568 of record JANAVB010039218.1, read on the forward strand.
CCTAACCGCCCAAAGACAACTCATCCGACAGCAGAAGATGACCGCATGCAGACAGCCTGCACGGTACCCAACTCTGGCGGCATAGCGTCCGTTCCACGCTTCTCTCGATCGGTCTTCGACCGTCTCTCATACGGTCCCAACCCTGATGATTCTCTGTATGATAAGCCAGATTCTGTGGCATTCAACTTGGACTCCTCCTATTACGCACCCACAAGTGCTAGAAGGAGGAAGTCTAGGGCAGCGCGGGCTCATCGAGCCCAGTCAGCTATCCCAACCTCTGACTATCGGAGCATCCCGTTGACTATCACATAGACCTCGGATGGAAAGTTGTATACAACCACTCAAGTCCAGCCCCCCGCGGCAAACAGACGGAGTGGTTCCTCTGACCTGCGGGAGACGATCCTCCACAAACGCAAGGAAAGAGAAGGAGTGTCGCTGCACCCAAATTATCGTCAATTGCTGCTGCAACAACGCGACAATGACGGAAGCTCGGCCATCCGCCTTCCAAAGGCTACAGCACCCGAACTCAGAAGAAGAGGCACCTCCTGTTGTCTCCTGCAATTCTGCTCAAAAAGTTCCCACCGAAAAAAGGAGGAAGAAAACGAGCATCTCCAGTCCGAAGATATCAACCATTACAACTAAGAAACTGTCGTCTAAACGGCTGCCCTCCACTGGTGTATTCCAACACACCCGTTCAAAGACGAAATTTACCTCGATGGGAAATTCATCATCCACATCGCTGGGGGTTGAAGGAGCTGGGGGTAACACTCCTCCGAACATCCGTAACAATCTGATGTTCCAAGGAACCGAGTCCGCACAAACAACTCTTCCATCAGGAGCAACGGACGCTGATGCCCCCGAGGACATCCGTAACTCTCCAGACAAGGCAAGCTCTGAAGCTAGGGATACCGTTCCCTCCGAGTCCGAGCCCGAAGAGAACATTCCCACCTATCCCGATGACTTCTCGGTGCATGGGTACGACTAAGAGGGCACATCCTACACTGTTCCTTCCATCACTCCTCACGTAAGGACGGTGTTCATGACGGACAGCGATCAAGGTGGTTCCAGTGATCGCCAGCGCATCGACAGTCTCGAAGCCATATTACTTGCTTTGGTCAAGTCTGTAGACGAGATTAAAGCGGCCCTGCCCACTTTACAAGGAGGAGCGCCTGGTCAAACAAACACAGGCCTCGCGGTCAATATAGATTCGAACTCAGCGGCACCAAACCTGGGCAATAATCCTCCCGAAATAACAGTCCCCGCCGCGACAGATGAGACCCGAAAAGTAAGAAGAGAGGTCCAAGAGCTCCATGCCATGTTTCATGCCCGAGAAAATGCTCAAGATCTCAGAATACGGCAACCATATCCTGCTGAGTGGAGGGATGTTCCATTCCCACCAAGATATAAGCCGTTCAACATCAACCCGTATGATGGCAAAACCTCAGCAAGTCGATACATCACTTACTTTAAGGTCACCACCGACCATCTGCCCCATGAAGATGCGATCCTCACACGGTTATTCATTGGAGCATTGGAAGGAGTCGCCTTTGATTGGTACCGCAATCTACCGGACAACTGCATCCATTCCTTCGCCGGCTTCAAGCGCATGTTCTTGGAACGATTCTGTGAAGTAGGACAAGACATCACTATGTCCACTCTCATGGACGTCGTCCAAGGGGAGAAGGAGCTAACAAGAAACTATATCGAGCGGTTCTGCCAGACCGCCATGAAGCTGCCTTCCGAAAATCCGGATTCTTCTTTGATCGAAATCTGCCAAAAGAGACTGCTTCCAACGATCAGTCTCTGGATGGGCGAGAGTCAATTCAAAGATTGGAAGGCGTTCATCATCAGCGCCACAAGCGCTGAAGAATGACTGAAGAAGGCCCGCCAACTGGGGTTGCACATCTCAGAAGGAGAAAACAAGGGCAAGCGTCTCAACAACGATAATGGGGGTAACCCCTCCAACAATCGGGATAGCAAGGGAAAACAGGCTATGGTGGCCGACACGGCCCAAAAGCCCGAGCCACAGCCAGCAGACAAGCAATGGCCTCAGATCACTTACTCTTTCGAAGACGGCCACGTCAAGCCTATCTTAGACATGCTTATACAAGGAGGTAGAATTCAGCTTCCTCCACCAAGACGGGAGCCTCGGTCGGCTGATTTGGAGAACCCGAAGTTCTGCCATTACCACCGTTATGTACACCACGCTACACATGACTGCTACCAACTAAAACGGTACATCCAAAGCCTCATAGATTCGAACGCTCTGGCCATCAACTTCGAAGAGGTAACCGTAGCAGCCAATATGGTGTCCGTACAATTCGGCAACTTCCCTCCAACGGAGACCCAAGACGGGGTAATTCCCGTCCCTCTCACGACAATGGAGATTACCAATCTTTCCCCGTCCCGAGAACAAGCTGCTGGTCTAGTACCTCTCACCACCTCAAGAGGAGAGGTCATGTGGGTCCTTCCAGACTTGGTATCAGAAGTAAATCGGCCCACACCATCTCCCACCAACAAAAAGAGTAGAAAAATCAAGACCTGTCGCACAATTTCAGCAGACGACGAGGAAGCTACAGCCGTCGTCACGCGGTCCGGAGCGCAATCCCAACCTGTGGTTGATAGTCCAGCTAAAAATCATCAATCCACTGCAACTGGTGCTCTGGGACCGGCTTAGCCTTCGACGACCGACGAGCCTAGGCCGAAGGAGACTCGCTTCGACAAATCTCTCCGAAAAGACGCAGCCCAAGGGCAAGAGAGGCCCTACAACTTTGACATCTTAGCACAATTAGCTAACACTCCGGCCAAATTGTCATTATATGAACTCCTGAGGCTCTCCAAAGACGTTCGTATTGCATTGAGCGAAGCACTCCAAAATGCCTATCTCGCTCAATCTAACCTCACTAGGGAGGACTCAACCATGGATCTCCAAGATAGTGCCTGTACGGGAGCAATGCCCAACATCGTCTTCACTCCGCAGGACATGCTCATCAAAACCAACCTACATGATCGCCCGCTATACTGCACGGGATACATCGGCGACGTGAAAGTGGATCGGATGCACATTGATCCTGGCTCTTCCATAAGCATCATCCCGAAAGGTCTGCTACATCATCTCCGTATTCCAATGCATCGCCTAACACCTACAAGCACCGCCATCAGCGGTTTCAATTCAGACAGGAGCTACCATATCGGGAAGATTCATCTGAAGTGTCAGATTGGCAATCTCTAATCCGAGGTCACCTGCTACGTCATAGATACAGACACTTCTTACAACATCCTCTTGGGGCGCCCATGGATACACGATTATATGATCGTGCCTTCCACGCTACACCAGTGCTTCAAATATATCGACAAACACGGCTTCGTGAAGACAGAGTTTGCTGACATCGATCCCTTCAAAGGGGTCGAATCTTACTACTCGGACTCCTGTTTATACGAAAAGTCGAAGAGGCACCTGGATGAAGGAGACGCACAAGCTCATACTGAGACAGCCACGGGATCAGAAGGACCCCTGACGATCCACCTCCAAGCTCGCAAACCGGGCAAGTCTGTACCCCTCACCGCCACTCTGCGGAAGGACGCAATCAGCCTCTCGGCGCAAGAGGAGCAGATGACAATCCGGCTGCCGAGATTCGGCCAAGTGCCGAGACCCACAACGGAGCCACTAACAATCAGATTACCAAGAATCAGTCAACCACAAACAGGGAAGCTCAACCCCTCGGACAGGCCATTGACAATACGCCTTCCCAAGAAAGGTTGTCGCCTCGATGCAAGGTTTGACAGTTCCAGCGAACCAGCCACTCCTCGCTCCACATCGAATGCCAAACTGGGGGTGGCCAGTCTGCCAACTACCCTACGCTCCGCTCCATCAACTGGACCACTGACAATCAAGCTTCCTAGGTCGTCCTTTCAGTCTTCGTTCACACAGGGGGTAGTCGAAGAGGAACCGGAACTAGCCAAGTATGTGGCCTCCCACACTAATGTCCCCTCCGCTGATGATGTAATCCCCCTAGAAAAGATACCTTACTTCATCAATAAAGGGTTATCTTTGAACTACATCGAGCTCAATAAGCTATGTACGATGTATGCTATGGAACACGGCATAGGCGCTCACCTACACACACAGGTGACAAATGTGTACACCGCAATCCAGCTTACTCCAGTAGAAGACGCATACCGAATACACAAGGGAGGGGATCATCCAGTCATCTTCGGCCGGACGAACAACCCTCATCCCCGCACCATAGAAGAAGACGACCTCGGGTCAGATGCCGGAAGACTGCCTCTGTATCTCTATAGCCCTCAATCCAAGTATCTCATGCAAAAATAGGGGTATGATCTAAAGACTACGCCAGAATTGAACTATGACACTGGGCGACGATTACCTTTGAAGCCGCCAGCCCCGACGGGTAAACCATGAAACTACTATAATAAAACTCGATGCAGGTTAGGGTATGTAACGCCTACTACGAACCCGAAAAGTTCAGATGAAGAATGCGACTGGCAGTCGCATTCAACCGGATCGCCAACTTCCGACTCAGATACCAGCATCGGAGATGTGTTCAGGCAAGTCATGTCAGTCAACATGGCGTTCGCTGACGCTTACGAGGAAGATGAAGACATCCCCGAAATCCTCGAGCTAGAGCCTTGGGCCCAGTAATTAGACGCGCAATGGGAAAAGCGATTCGAACTGAGAGAACCTCCTACTGAAGATAAGGTCATACAAGTGGATCTCGGCAGCGAATCTTCTCCAAAACCGATCTTCATCAGTGAAAGCCTAACCAACGAAGAACGGGAGTCGCTGTTAGAACTTGTCAGGGAGTATATTAATGTGTTCGCTTGGAGCTATGAAGATATGCCAGGGTTAAATCCTGACATCGCTCTTCATAAACTTAATATTCGGCCAGATGCGAAGCCAGTCAAACAACAACAGCGACGCTTCCGCCCAAGTATCATGGACGCGATCGAAGCTAAAGTCAACAAACAAATAGCCAGCGGCTTCATTCGTGAGGAGCAACATCCCGATTGGGTCACCAATATAGTACCTGTCCTCAAGAAGAATGGGAAAATTCGAATCTGTATCGACTTCCGTAATCTGAACGAGGCATGCCCCAAAGATGAATTCCTCCTTCCTATCACAGACATCATGATCGACAATACCTGCGGCTTTGAGCGCATGTCATTCATGGATGGCTTCTCGGGATACAACCAAATCAAGATGTCTCCCGACGACGAAAAGCATACATCATTCCGAACACCGATTGGCACGTACTGCTACACAGTCATGCCTTTCGGTTTAAAGAATGGTGGCGCCACATATCAAAGAGCTATGAGCATCATCTTCAGAGACCACTTACGCAAGACGGTGGAGTGCTATGTTGATGATATAGCCGTCAAGAGCCGTAGCAAAGGAGACCATCTGCATGATCTAAGGACGGTATTCGACCTAATACGGACGCACAATTTAAAGATGAACCCTACGAAGTCCTTCCTGGGCGTATCTAGCAGGAAGTTCTTAGGCTTCATCATCACTGCAAAGGGTATCCATGTAGACCACGAGAAGACAAAAGCAACCATAGAGATGGGTCCCCCGAGAAATCTCCGCGAACTCAGAGGCCTTCAGGGAAGGCATGCTTACATCAGAAGGTTCATTTCCAACCTCTCCGGGCGATGCCGGCCATTTACGCACCTCATGAAGAAAGGAGTCTCATTCGTATTGGACGAAGAATGCCAGCGTACTTTCGATAGCATCAAAGAATATCTGTCAAATCCTTCGGTCTTGGTAGCCCCAGTCCCTAGAAAACTATTTCTGCTCTATGTACGAGCAATGGGACACTCCCTCGATGCTCTGTTGGCACAGAATAACGATGCAGGCCATGAACAGGCCATATATTACCTCAGCCGAATGATGATTGGACCAGAGCACCGATACACCGCTGTAGAGAAGGAATGCCTCGCTCTAGTGTTCGCCATTCAGAAAATGCGGCACTATGTCACCGGACAAACGATACATGTGATCTCACGAGTTAACCCTCTCAGGGTCCTCATGACTAAACCAGGGGCACTCAGCTCTCGTCTCGCTACATGGGCAATACTGATGTCCCCTTATCATATGATCTTCGTCCCCCAAAAGGCAGTCAAAGGTCAAGCCCTGGCAGATTTCTTGGCAGCCCACCCAGGCTCGGAGTCCTCCAGGATATACGAAGAGATCCCAGATGAGGTCGCCGACTCGTATACAACCTCCCACGAAAATATATGGCGAATGTTCTTCGACGGCGCTTCGAGAACCGGACCTAAAGGCAATATAGTCGTCGGAGTCGGAGTAGTACTAATCTCTCCTTCCGGATTGATGATTAACCGCGCTTATTCCCTCACTGAACCCTGTTCTAACAATGTGGCCGAGTACAACGCTCTGGTCATTGGCCTCCAACTTGCAAAAGAGCTGGGGGTAGAATACCTTGAAGCGTACGGCGATTCCCAACTAATCGTCAATCAGATCCGGGATTCGTACGAGGTACGCCATGAAGACATAATCCCTTATCATCAAATAGCGATCAATATTATCTCGGCATTTGAGGGGTTCTTCATCGAGCACGTCCCCAGACTCCGAAATATTGAAGCCGATGCCCTAGCTGGTCTTGCCGCTTCCCTAGCAGTTCCGAATTATGATCGACAATCAATGGAAGTGATAGGCCATGAACTGGTCTGTCCCAAAAATAATGTATAATTTGTCGCAAGTTATTCCGCACAGACGATCGATGATGCCCCAGATTGGAGACAACCATTCATCGACTTCGTCGTCTACGACATCCTGCCTGAGAACCCAAAGGAAGCTACTTCCATCAGAAGGCGTTCACTCAGATTCTTCTACGATACAGAGACGAAAATGCTGTATCGCCGCTCCTACGACGGATTACTGCTTCGGTGTCTGTCAAACGCAGAAGCCAAGGAAGCCGTACGAGAAGCCCATGACGGTGTTTGCGGGGCCCACCAGCCCGGCCCGAAACTGTAAGACCGCCTTCGCCGAATGGGCTACTATTGGCCCATAATGGTGGCAGACGCGATAGATTATGCTAGAAATTGCAAAGCTTGCCAAGTCCACGCGGACTTCATCCACCAACCCTCTGAATTTTTACATCCGACAGTGGCGTCCTGGCCATTCGAAGCATGGGGAATGGATATCATTGGTCCAATCACCCCACCTTCCTCCCGAAGACATCGCTTCATACTTGCGATCACTGATTACTTCTCTAAATGGGCGGAAGCTGTCCCACTCGCAGAAGTCAAGACTTCAAACGTGATCAGCTTCCTTAAACACCACGTCATCTACCGCTTTGGACTGCCCCGAACGATCATCCATGATAATGGTCCGCAGTTTACAAGCCACGCATTCTATCGGTTTTGCGATAAGCACCGTATTCAGAATATCGCCTCGATGCCGTACAACCCGGCAGCAAATGGGTTAGCAGAGGCGTTCAACAAAACAATTATCAAATTTCTCAAGAAGTTTGTCTCCTCCAACAAACGTGACTGGAACGACAAGCTCGGCGAGTGCTTATGGGCTTACCGCACCACGGTCCGAACAGCCACCGGAAATACACCGTTCGCCCTGGTATACGGAAGTGAGGCAGTCCTCCCCTTGGAGACACAGATTCCCTCACTACGTGTCGCCCTCACACACCAATTGACAACCGATGATAACTATCGACGTCGACTGCAAGAGTTAGAGGCCTTAGATGAAAAGCGCCTCCTAGCTCAGCAAAGGATCGAGCTATACCAAGCACGCATCTCAGGAGCCTTCAACAAGAAGGTCAAAATCAGAACATTCCAGGTAGGCGATCTCGTCTTGGCAGTCCGGAGGCCAATGGTCATGACTCACAAGACCACCGACAAATTCCAGCCAAAGTGGGAGGGCCCATTTATCATTGAGACGGTATTCTCCAACGGTGCCTACCGCCTTGCAAAGCAAAACGGAGACTTGCTCATGCTGTCCGTCAACGGCAAATTCCTGAAGAAATATTATGTCTAAACGACATTCCCTACAAGTTCATCGAGTCATGTACCCGCTGGTACCACTGAACTCACACCCTCAGCATTTCAGATTATCGAGTCATGTACCAGCTGGTACCACTGAACTCAAACCCTCAGCATTTCAGATTATCGAGTCATATACCAGCTGGTACCACTGAACTCACACCCACAATATTTCAAGATTATCGAGTCATGTACCTGCTGGTGCCCCTGAACTCACCCCTACATCCCCTTTAGATTATCGAGTCATGTACCCGCTGGTGCCGCTGGACTCCCACTTTCTCAATATGTTAATTTACCGAGTTATGTACCCGCTGGTGCCTCTGAACTCACATTTCGGTCACTCTTTTTGATAGTAAGTCACGTATGATTATACCTCTGAACTTGCTTCCCTGGAAGAGATCCTCCCTCATGATCCAATACCCGCACTCCCAGTGCACAAAAAGGGTAATTGATCCATAAATTTCCGAAAACGGACATGTCCTCATTACCTCTGAATCATTTTTACTTCCACCAAAAACAAACCGCCCCTCACATAGAACTTCCACGTTCTCCTACCTCTGAGTCGTTCTATGTACTCCCTCTTCATTGAGCCCACTCCTGCCATGTCATCATTACCTCTGAGTGGGAAGGCTCCGTCGAAGAACCCTTCATGTTTGCCATGTCCACATTACCTCTGAGCAAGTATGTCGGTCTCCTTTCGACCTATTATCTGTACCCACAACCGGAGTACGACAAGGATAATAGGTCCACAAATGTCCGCTGTTGACCACGAATATACCCCGTGAAACCTCCCCTGCCATGTCCTCACTACCTCTGAGCAGGAAGGTTCCACGACAAAACCCTCATGCCTGCCATGTCCTCATGACCTCTGAGCAAATATGTTGGTTTTTCTTTCACCCTATTATCTGTATCCCGAACCAGGGTACGCCAAGGATAATAGGTCCACAAATATTCCTTTGCTAAAGCTTCTTAGCATAAATCCACTACCCCACCATGCCCCGGGAGCCCAGCTGCTCTACGGCATTCCTTTTTTTTTGTTAAGCACCGAGAACATCCATGACCACTTTGCCACGGCTGTTCCGGACATCCTGTCCAAACTTGTTATCCGTACCTAAAACCAAGGTACGCCTAGGATAACAGGTCCACAAATAAATCCCCCAGCAAGTCCAAATTCCACAGACGCCACAAGTACAAGAAAGAGATGATGAGTTGAAACAGGCTCATTTATTCAAAATTTAACGTACTACATCATTTGGGGATCACACCCCTTACAAAAAAAGAGAAGAAAAGAAAGCAAAGAAGACAGACGGCTGATCACTGCTCTGGGGCACATAACGCCCTGAGACGGTCTGTCAGCAAAGCAACCGACCGCTCAAACCTCTGGGAGGCTCGACGCTCTGTCTCGTGGGTCAGCACTGCCTCATCCTCCAGATGAGCGTGAGCCTGCCAGTTATCCTCAAATTTCTTAAAGGCCCGCTCCAGGTTATAGGAAGATCAGGAAATCTTCTCGGCCTCCCGAACGATCGACTCCTGCTCCGCCTGAGCAGCCTCCAGCTCTGACTCTAAGAAGGCCAGTTGCCTCTGGAGCCCAAGAATCCGCTCCTTCGTATCAGCAATTCCATGAGAAGCAGACTCTTCCCGAGCACGGCAAGCCTGACTCCTACGACCCAGCTGGTCATACGAAGCGGAGAACTTATCAAGGTCCCCCCGTACAACTGGCCCAGCAGTATCGCAGGCTAGCTTAATCTGATCCCGAGCAACAATGAGGAAGCCCCGCTCCCGCTCGATTGCAGCAGGCAAGCCCGCCTGTCGTATCGCCAGTAGCTGGGTCACAAGCTGATCAGCTTCCGTCAGCTTAGGCTCCAGCAGTGCAGCCAATCCCACCCCGCCAGGAAGGGACTTCAGGGTTGCAATTTGACCCCGAGCGCACGGAGGGATAGAGAAAATGGGGTCCCCCGCCCTATGGCAGCGTCTACGCCCCTATTCAAATGACGATAGAAGCTGTCTACCACGTCCTGCGTCGCCTCGTTCAGAGTCTCCGTGGAGGCCGGTGTCAACGGAAGCGTGGCTGGCAGCACCAAAGAAGATGCAACAGATTCCGTCGCTCCTGCTACGAGAGAAACCAGCTCCGCACGAAAGGACGCTTGAACAGCGGCCAACTCCTCTTCGGCAGCCTGCAAAATTTGAATACTCGGCAGGGTCGAGAGGTCGGCCTCCTGAGCCGTATAATCTGCAGAGGATGAGGCGGAGACCATCGCCAACCCTATTTCCGTCGGCCTAGAGCTGGCAGGAGGCTCCTCGACATGGGACGACAAAGAAGAGGGAACGCTCCTTTCTTCCGTATCACGGCAGGCCGAGCCTTCCCCAAGAACATCCACGGTGGGAAGTAAAGGGTCAGGACCTGCAGGGCCAAGCCAACCATGAATCATTTGACCCGGAGAATATGCTGATAGAGTAAATAAGCCCTCTCACTAGTCAATATCTGGCTTATCTTACCAGTGGAGGAGTGTGAAGGCCAAGGTTCGCCTGCAGCCACTATAGCCCCTTCACCAACGGCCTCCGAGTCAGGTACAATAGACTCTTCCGCCCCTGCATCCTCGGGAGGGGGCGCACCGAGATCATTGTCGTATTGCTGAAAATCAGCAGTTTCAGGGACGGGTCCAAGGAAACCTTTGTCACCCCGGGCCGAGGTTTCAGCAACCTAGGAGCTTCCAGCCACCGCTAAGAGAGCACCCGCAGAAAGGATCGCGGCGCACACGTCGCTAATCAAAGCAGCAAGGGCCGGATCAGCTCCAGGGGAAATAGACGGTTCAGGGAAGGACGGTTCACCAGACATCTGTAAAGAAAAGTAATTAAGTCATATCTTCGGAAAAGAAAAAAACTACAACAAAGAGACGGCTCCGACTTACCTCTGGAATGTCGTCTACATCCTCACCCTTCTCCGTAATAAGCAGTCTACGGGGACCGACCGTCGCTCTCTTTACAGAAAAAGTTACCCCTCCGCCAGTAGACTCACGCCTGCCTCGCTTACGTGAGGGACCAGGTATGGCGGGCGGTAGATCTACCCGTACCACCTCCGACACAGATGGTAACTGGTCCGCTGCTTCATCAAATACAGCCGACGGTTGATCCGTCATCATGTCACCTGCCATTACGGGAGACTGACCCGCCATTGTCTCATCATCCGAAGAAAGGGAGTCCTCGTCGTCCCGCTCGTTGTCTTCCTCAATTGTGTCGAAGGACTCGGAATCGGGCGAAGGAACTCTATTCGTCCCTTTCTTCTTTGCTCTCGACGTCGTAGCCATCTCCCGCCAGGCGAGTGCCCACAATGAAGCTAGTCCTCGAGTCAAAATCGAGGGGAGGAGGATTCGCTGTAACATGATATAGGGCCGCCATATGCAGGATTTCCCCTATCACTTTTGCGGCAGGGACCAAGAAGCTAGTCCGAGTATGACAGGTGTCATAGTAGCTCCATGCCCTAATACCGTCAAGAATGCTACCTTCAAATCCCAGGTGAGAACTGGGGCGCCCGAGGAATAGCTGACTATACCCAAATTGACGGGCAAACTACTAGAAAAGTAGGGCTCCAAGTACACAGTGTTGCGATTCCGGTAAACTAGATGCGTCGGGCGAATATTACGCAGCCAGAAACGCATCTTTTCAGGCAAGAAATGAGGAGGTCCAACCCCATCAACATGAACACTCCTCACCTCTTGATCAGTAAAACGAGGAACGGACACGAAAAATTGTACCCGT
>JANAVB010039218.1:6599127-6609127 GCA_029216955.1 Iris pallida
TGGGTCTCTGCACCCTGGAGAGTTTGTGTCATGACCACACTCAGTGTAAGGGCACGAAAAGTGGTTACGTCCAGTCTACGCCGCAGCATCGGCGGTAGAATATTGTCCTAGGTCACATGCATCTAACAGTTATAAGGTACCTGTACAATATATACACTCCGAATGGAGGTGACATAATAAAGTACAACTCAATCACAACTAAGGAAAAAGTACGGTAAGATAGAATAGATAATAACACAGAATCCATAGATGATAAATACAGATAAGAGAGTGCTAAAGTCTAAGATAGACAACACCACAATCCAGAATAAATCTCCAAGTATATACAAGTGTATCCAAGACAGAAAGATAATAAAACTGGTCTAGCTAACTAGCCTAGTCTACTGGGGTAGTATCGTCTGCAAGTGCTAAGGTCCTCCTGAGGGTCCAGCTCACAGGTGTCATCTAGGCCTGGTCCGTAATAAGTGGGACACAGCTCCTCAAAATCATCTGTAATATTTCAATAGGTCCAGTCAGGACTGGAGCGAGCACAGTACATCTCACGTAGTTCATAATATAACAGGATATATAAATATACAATAGAGTAAGATACATGAAATACTGCAGAATATACATAAAGTAAAAAAGAGAGCTGTAATGTAAATAGATACTATAAATAGAGAACTAACAGTGAACTAGTGATTTAGAGTACAAGATGAACATGTGAACGGCTTGAATTTGCACATGAATAATCTAGGAGTTTGCACATGAGTATACTACTTTGGAATTGTTCACATGACCATTTATACTCCCCCGTACCCCAATCAATACACAAGGATCCAGACAGGTTATGTTATTGCACATGATATCACATGAAGGCCCATAATAGGGTGCACATGATTGTATACATGAGGGCTCCGTGAACATGAGAGTACATGAATCACGAGAGTGCATATGAATGGGAAAGTACCGGAGTACATGATGAAAGTAAAACGCACATGACATACTGTAACCCGATACTCCCAAGGGGGATAACATCTCATGAAGGGATCTACATAGTACCAATCCATTTAACATCGTGACAACAACAAGTAAAGTAATCTAGAGCATAAATGTAAATCATATCAAGTATGAAACGGTCAGAGAATATACTCGTCTGATATCCTGAATGCCCAAGGTGAAATACTGTCTGAGGAGTGGTGTCAGTCTCCTAATCAGAGCAACACAAGTCACAACATGACCATAGTAAAATAAGCTACTATGATGCATTCTACATGATGTTGGATCAATTTTAGACTAAAGTCAACCCTGGTCAAATTCAGTCAACTAGCTAGTCAAAGCTAGGTCAAGTAGGTCAATCTAGACCCAATCAACTCTCACTGGGCCTAACCAAGACTATCCTAGCAAGCACACAAATAGAAGTCACACAAGTCTATATGACCCTATTCATGTGCATATTTACCATATGCCATAGGCTATACTACCTAGGCCATGTGCCATAATAATGATATAGGCAAACACATACAAATTCTACCATATACCTATTTACACATTATATATATATATATATATATATATATATATATATATATATATATATAAAATATATATATATATATATATATATCATTAGGCAATATCTATATTACATCACATATCCCATTAAGTTATCTATATATTATACATATACATGTAGATAGGTAGGGGAAATCATGCATATTCATGTGTGTATGTGTGTAGAAATATGTGTGTAATATAGCATAGGCATGTGGTTATCCTCATTCTCAAATTTCAGTGTTTTAGGGGGGATGTGTGCCAATTTGTGTAATGTGTGTCTCAGGAAACATGGCATGTAGGTAGTGTACATGTGTGTAAACATATGTGTGTGTGTGTCTACATTGCACTAAACTAACCAAAACATTGTGTATCTGTGTATTATCTCAGGGTCCAATTTTTCAGGGACAAAACAATATATAGGTGAACTCATATTCTCAGTTGTAATGTGAATGTGTATGTGTGCGAGTGTAAATGTGTATGATAGTGTATAGAACCTAGTAGGAATATGTTCTCAGGTTTTGATTTATGTGTGTGTGAGACATGTTGTTCAAAGTGTCAATAGAGAGTGTGTATATAATTTGTGTAATAGTTAATGTGGGCTAATCCCAGGTCTTAACAGTGTATACATTAATCTCAGGTTTGTGGCAGGAATATAGAAACATTGTTCTCAGTTATGTGACAGTGCATGAGTGTGTGTGTACATGTCCTAATGTGTGTGTCTCATATTTCCAACAGCGTATACATAATGTGTGTGATAGTGAAATGTTGTGTGTAAATCCAATCAGTGGGTAATTGACATTCACTATGTGTGTATAGAAACAAGTCATTCTCAGATTTTGAAATGTAACCAAGGTTCAGTTCACAGCAGGGTGTATTTACAAGCATCAGTAATAAAATCCCAAGCAACTGCCAATTCGAAAACTAATGCAATATGAAACTAATCTCTATGCCAAGTGAACCCTGGCACATAGGTTAAAACCTAGGTTGTATTTAGATGAGAACATTCAAATTAAACCACACAAAGATTGGTTAATGATACATTCAATTTCAAATTTAAAACAGGAAACCCAATATATCAGGGAAATGGGAAAACACATTTTGAATACTAAATCAACCAATTAACACACAAATTAGGGTTGGTAATGAAGTGCCAAGTATGAACGTGTCCAACAAGTCGTCTCGTGTCCAAAATTTGGACACAACGTGTCCCAGAAACCACACGAGCCAACACACCAAAACTGGACTCAGATAGTACGACCAGTACACGAGTCCTAGCTCCCTCGACACGAATCTATTGGACACGAGGCTTTGGGGGTGTTGTGTCAGACACTGCCCCTACCTTCGTGTCTAAGGACACGTGTCCAAGTGCCCTAATCATGATGCACGATTACACGAGCAGCCGGACAGCTTGGCTGCACGTACGTAGGGCATGTCTATGCCCCAAAGTGACACGAACTGGATACGATTTGTGCTCATTCAAAAAGAAAGTGATAAACCACCTCAAAACATGAATCTCTATTCAAATACATTTTGAAAACAGTGATAAAAATCCCTCTGTGGCATTTCATCGAACACATCAAAACATAGACAGATACGTGTTTGATACGGACACGAAATGGACACAACTCAACACGAAACCAATACCTACAGCTACGGGACACCTAGGGCTATACAAATATGCAAAGAAATCAGAAATCTAATGGGTTAAGAGAGTGTTACCTATAGGTTATTCTTCCTTAAGAAAATACCCAAAATGAGGATCCCTCCTTGCTAGCTCAATGCTCCAAATTGCTATAAAACTGAGATTTCTCTCCATGAATACAAAATAGGGCTAGATTAGGATCATATGCAAAAGACTAGAGTGAAAAAAGATTAAAAATGAAGAATCTAGGGATTGGGGAAGAAATGACATTACCTATTTCTAATTTTAGAAAATATTTCCTAAAGAGGCAAGTCCTATAAAGAGGGATATATATAGGGCTACCTAGGGTTTCAAGTGGTCGGCCAAGTCTAGTAATCTAGGGCTAGGTTTAGGTTTGGGCCTTCTCCCTATGTAACTTAAAGGCCCAAATTGCTATAGGCTCAAAATTCCTATGTAAAAATCTAAGGCAAATATCTCCTTAGCTAATTATCTAGATATTTATAATCTCGTCTTCTAGTAGATTTATACTAATCATGATTAGGACCCTAAGACTAATCTAGAATAAGCTAAGCTTTTAGGTCAAGTCTCAAATCAACACTTAACACATAAATATCTAATAAAATTTAAATTCACCAAAATTCACCAAAAGAGGGGGATGACGGAGAAGGAGGAGGAACTGGATGGGATGGGGGAGAGGAGGAGGGGAGATGGCCTACCAAGGCCAGGCAATCGGCTGGCCAGGGTGGAGCCATCGGACACGGGCGGGGAGGGGTGAGCACCGGAAGGGCCAGACGGACAAAGAGGGGAGACCCTAGGGGCTCCCTAGGGAGGAGCAGTAGCAAGGAAGACAAGCCATCCTCACATATATGATATGAACTGTGTTGTATTCCTTGCTGCTGCTCCTCCCTAGAGAGCCCCTAGGGTCTTACAGCAATTCTTCTGCAGGTTCCTCTCCTGCAGGTTTCTTACAGCATTTCATGTATCTTAACCTATCACATGCTTTATATTTTCTATCAAGATATAAACTGCGTGGGATGTATTGTGCTCGTTCCCATCCTGATTGGACTGTTGAAAATATTACAGGTGATGATGAGGAGTTATGTCCTACATATTATGGCACAAGCTTAGATGACACCGGTGACTTGGACCCTTAGAAGGATCTAGCAGTCGCTGAGGACTTGCCTATTGTTTAGATTAGATTTCTAGTCTAGTTTCCCTTTTAGTTGTCTTATTAATATACCTTCAAATATTGGTTATTTGTGTTATTGAACACTCAGATATTACTGTCGTTGTAGCTCTTGTTGGAAATTACTCTTTTATCTTATTCATCTCTTTATTCCTTATTTCCACCTTAGATGTTGTGATTGAGTTGTACCTTTATATTATCGTCCTTTTGGAGCATATATTATTGTACAGGTATGGTTATATTGTTAGATGATGTGACCTAGGACAGCATTCTACCATCGATACTGCGGTATAGGCTGGACGTACCCACTTCTCATGCCCTTACACAGGGTGTGGGTCGTGACACATTTTTAGTGGTGGCCCATGCATGTCCAGTCGTAACTAGTGCGATTTCGTAGCGGCACTCGAACTAGAGTATCACTATAGCCTACAGTAGGATATCGGATATAAGTTAAGGTACTCAATCACATTAGGAAAACTCTTATCTAATTCTTGTCGCTACTGGTCTTCTTTTGAATCAAACTGTCCTTCTTTGATTATATCGCTTATTTCTCAGTAATTGATTCTTTGTTTGATCTATCTTCAGGATGGTGGAGACACGATCGTAACGCTCTGGCCTAAGGGATACCACTGAGAGGTCTGCCACTTCTTGCCTGACTCAATAAGACCCTGGGACTACAATACCTCTTGTTTCTGCTCATGTGGAAGCGTCTATAGCTTTTGAGGGTTCTCCTTCACTGGTTCTGAGGACTACCCCAGGGGTTTAGGGGATGCCACTACCATCGCCTCAGGAGACAGTCGATATGGCACAGTTCTTTGCCTTTATATAGCAGATGGTGGAGACTCAGCGGTGCCAGACGGAGGATATGAGACAAGGCATTGATAATGCCCATCAGCTAGCCATGGTGGCAGTAGAGAAGGTGACTGCCCAACCACAAGAAGGGCAGATATAGCTGTACCAGCCGAGGACTTTGGTCATTCAGAACTTTCAAAAGATGCGGCCGCGAGACTTCAAGGGTACTGAGGGTATCCTATATGTCGACGACTGGATCGAGCATATAGAGGAGATCTTTCGTCTCGCAGAGATACCAGCTAGGCTTCAGATAGAAGCAGCGGGTAGCCAAATGTAGGACCTTGCCCACATATGGTACCAGACCGACCCCAGGGTTGGTACAGAGGGGCAAACTTGGGAGGCTTTTAAGAAGCTTTTCAAGGAGAAGTTCTTTTCGACACAGCACTTGGCGCCTTGGAGACGCAGTTCGAAAACCTAGTCCAGGGGAACCAGACAGTAGAGGAGTACGCCAGAGAGTTCTACCGCCTGGGCAGATTTGTGGAGGGCCTTAGCGAGACAGCGAAGGCTAGGTGGTTCAGGACGGGCTTAGTTAAGGAAGTCAAGTCCTTGACCAAGAGCAACAGAAATACTACTTTTAAGGAGATTCTGTCGGAAGCTATGGCAGCGGAGGACGACCTTGAACTGAAGTTTAAGAGAGTTCGTGATTCACATAGAGCCGACGACAGTAGGGGCCCGGCCAAGCGGCCCCATTATCAGCAGCAGCATCAGCAGAAGCCTTTCCAGCAGAAACAGATACAGCAAGAACCTAGGCAGCAGCAAGTCATCAGTTGTACTTTCTGTAAGAAACTAGGACATATATAGAATGAGTGTAGGAAGAGGCTAGGCAAGTGCCTACTTTGTGGTTCAGCGAAGGACCAGCTGAGGGACTGTCCCATGTCTGCGGGACGTACAACTCAGAAAGCAGGAGCCAAGGCTCCGGCAGGTTAGCAGAAGGGACCATTGCAGACCCAGCAGCAGAAGTTTATCCAGCACCAGTAGAAGACCAGAGGAGGTCAGCAGGGGCGAGCCTTCGCCATGTCAGCCGAAGATGCAGAGGTAGTTGGAGATCTGATAGCAGGTTCTATTCTTCTCGACTCCTTTCCTGCATTCGCTTTATTTGATTCGGGGGCTTTCCATAGTTTTGTGTCTGTATCATTTACTGTTAGACACCAGCTTTCTTCTGAATCGTTGCCTAGGACTTGCAAGATCACGGCTGGGGGTGGTATCATCCTCATCCGTGATGTTTACAAGGATCGGAGAGTAGTTTTGGGAGGTCGAGAACTGGATGTGAGTCTGCTCGTAATGCCATTACCGAACTACGATATTGTACTCGGTATAGATTGGTTGAGCAGGCACCATGCAAGTATAGATTGTCACGGTGGTAGAGTTCTTTTCAGAGTTCTAAGTGAGCCAGACGAGAGGTGGAGCAGAGCAGCGGAGTCTTCTCCGAAGTCTCAGTAGAGGAGCAGAGCGTGCCACATCCATTGATAGCTGAGTTTATGGATGTATTTTCAGAGGAGTTGCCTGGGTTACCTCCGGACTTTGATGTGGAGTTCTCTATAGATTTGGTGCCCAACACAGAGCCGATATTTCAGCACGTCTATGGAGTGAACAACAGCGAGCTAGTGAAGTTGAGGAAGCAGGTGGATGAGTTACAGGACAAAGGCTTCATCCGATCGAGTTCGTCACCATGGGGTACACCAGTACTATATGTGCCAAAGAAGGATAGGTTGGTACTGATTGTATCGACTACAGGGCACTCAACAACCTCACGATCAAGAACAAGTACCCACTGCCGAGGATCGATGATCTGTTTGATCAGTTGAGTAGAGCAAAGGTATTCTCCAAAATTGATCTGAGGTCAGGTTACCATCAAGTGAAGGTGAAGATGGAGGACATTTCGAAGACAGCATTCAGGACCTGGTATGGCCAGTTTGAGTTCATGGTGATGCCGTTTGGGTTAACTAACGCCCCGACGGTGTTCATGAACTTGATGAACAAGGTGTTACACTAGTACTTAGACAAGTTCGTGGTGGTGTTCATCAACGACATATTGGTGTATTCGAAGACCCCAGAGGAGCATGAGGAGCACTTGAGAGTAGTTCTGGAGACTCTCAGGAAGGAGCAGCTTTATGATAAGTTCTCGAAGTATGAGTTCTTCCTGGATCGAGTTGATTTTCTAGGTCATATTATGACCAGAGATGGGATCTCAGTCAACCCGAAGAAGATTAGAGCAGTTGAGGCGTGGACAACACCAAGTTCAGTTGCGGGGATCAGGAGCTTTCTGGAATTGGCAGGCTACTACAGGAGTTTCGTTCAGGATTTCTCTCGGGTTGAAGAGCCATTTACTAGGCTGACCCGGAAGGATATAGAGTTTATCGGTTCATAGGAATGTCAGGTTACTTTTGATGAGTTGAAGAAGCGACTGACGACAGCCCCGATTCTGACATTGCCATCAGGATCAGGCGGATTCACTATCTACAATGACGCCTGAGGGAAGGGTTTGGGTTGTGTCTTGCAACAGCATGGAAAGATGATTGCCTATGCATCCAGACAATTACGTTCGCATGAGAAGAACTACCCTACCCATGACTTGGAGTTGGCGGCAGTTATCTTTGCTCTTAAGTTGTGGAAGCACTATCTATATGAAGAGCGTGTGGAGATCTTCACAGATCACAAAAGCTTGAAGTATGTGTTTACACAGAAGAAGCAAAACATGAGGCAGCGCAGATGGTTGGAGTTGATGAAGGACTTCGATATTTCCTTGTAGTATCATCCAGGGAAGGCTAACGTGGTTGCTGATACCTTGAGTAGGTATCCGGTAGCTATATGTTTGACGATAGATCATCACTTGTTAGCCGATTTAGAGAGCTTGGGGATCGAGGTGGCTGTGCCAGGAGTTCAGATGCAGATGTGGGGCCTTCAGATTCAATCGGACTTGATGGAGAGGATCAAGTCGACTCAATTTGAGGATGTTGCTCTGCGGTGTATCTGAGAGCAGGTTCGAGCAGGATTGGTGGATGATGAGTTTATTCTTACAGAGGATGGCACTTTGAGGCACGGTTCCAGACTGTGTGTGCCTAGCGGAGAGCTTCGGGAGCAGGTTATGCAGGAGGCCTATCGTTCTCAGTACTCTATGCATCCAGGTGCCAACAAGATGTATAAGGATCTGAAAGAACATGTATGGTTATATGGGATGAAGCGGGAGGTAGTACGCTTCATAGCCAGATGTTTAGTCTATCAGTAGGTTAAGGCAGAGAGACAGAGGCCAGGAGGAATGTTACAACCATTGCCCATTCTGGAGTGGAAGTGAAAGCACATCACGATGGACTTTGTTTCTGGATTGCCACGTACACCAGAAGGAAAAGACATAATTTGGGTTATCGTAGACAGGTTGACCAAATCATCCCTCTTTTTGCCATTTAAAGTTGGTACATCTACTGAGAGGCTAGCAGAGATGTATATGCGGCAGATTGCCAGGATACACGGAGTTTCGGTGAGCATTATCTCGGATCGGGATAGTCGCTTTTTTTCCATTTCTGGCGGAGTCTGCAGACTAGTTTGGGCACTCAGCTCAAGTTCAGTACTGTATATCACCCTCAGACGGACGGACAATCAGAGCGGACTATTCAGACACTCGAGGACATACTGCGAACTTGTGTCTTAGATTTTGGAGGTTCCTGGGAGGATTATTTGCATTTGGTGGAGTTTGCATACAATAACAGTTTCCAGGCCAGCATTGAAATATCACCATTCGAGGCATTGTACGGGCGTAGATGTCGTACTCCCTTGTCTTGGGATGACGTTGGAGAGCGAGCTTTATTGGGACCTGAAATAGTTGTTGACGCAGTCGAGAAGGTGAAGCTCATCAGAGATCGACTTGCGTGGCGAGGAAAAGACAATGGCATTGGGCCGATAGCCACCGAAGACCTTTATAGTTTGAGGTTGGAGATCTGGTGTTCCTGAGGATATCTCCGACGCATGGCACTATTCACTTTGGTGGAGGTGGAAAGCTTAGTCCGCGCTTCATCGTACCTTTTATTATCAGCGGAAGAGTCAGTGACGTGTCATACAGACTGGACTTGCCCCCTGTATTAGAGAAAGTCCACAATGTATTTCACGTGTCGCAGTTGAGACGGTATGTGGCAGATCCCAGTCATGTACTGGATCATTCCGAGATCGAGGTGGGCCCTACTCTTAGTTATCAAGAACAGCCTGTGGAGATTCTGGATCGACGGAAGAAGCTGCTGAGGAACCAGACGATACCCTTGGTTCACCTAGCTTGAAGGCATCACTCTCTAGGTGAGTCTACCTAGGAGAGGGAGGATGAGATGCGCGAGCAATACCCTTATCTTTTTCAGTCTTGAGGTATGATTTCTGTATTCTTCTCATCTATTCAGTTTTGTCTTTAATTTCGAGGATGAAATTATTTTAAGGAGGGTAGATTTGTTACACTCATTTTTTCTATTAGTAGTCATTGTGTGCTAATTTTGAATTTTTATTAATTTATTAATTAAATTGATTGGTGTATGGTTTTGATTGATGTTTTGGTAGTAGAAGGTGGTATAACCTTAGTCAACCTTGATTAGAAGCCTAATAATGTAATTAGAGACTTAATTGGCTTTTTAGTTTTTTATTTAGAATTATTGTCCATTTTAGGAATCATTTAATTCATTTTTAAGACATTTTTCATAAAGCCTTTAAGCCTTTTTGTCAATGGGCCTTTAAAGCAACTTGCGGAGTGCTGGCCCATGACCAAACCCTAAAACTAACCCTAATACCCCCCTTGGCCGGCCAAACATAGC